>LOJH01023710.1:0-17630 GCA_001685095.1 Ellobius talpinus | reverse complement strand
TCCAGATTCTCTGTGTATTTTCCATCTTTACATGGAAGCTAAGCCAGGGTGGATGGGAGCTGGAAGCGCCAGTTTTTCTCCCAAACCCAGGTGGCTAGGTTTTAGTTTCAGTTCCTAGAGCTGGAATTCCAATTCCAACTCTGACCTGGGCTGGTGGCTAAAAAACTTCAGGCAAATGGCATTTTCATGTGGTGCCAAAGGAAGCACGATTAATAAAAACTCAGGGTCAGAAATTGGGCTTCAACCTGAAGATCTGAAAAGCAAAACAGCCAGCCACTGGCTCTTACCTTGACCTCAGTCTGAAATGGCGATTCTGCCTCCTGGAATCTCAGAATGAGACTGTATCTGAGAGCTGTCTTTCCTCATCTTATATTCCTCTCTTAGTGCTGGGATTAAAGGCATGCACCCCTGGGATTAAGGGCATGCACTGCCCAGTTTGTATGACAACTAATGTGGCTACTGGGATTAAAAGTGTGTGTTACTGTACCCTTGGTCTATAAAACTGACCAGTGGGACTGTTTTACTCTCAGATCTCCAGGCAGTCTTTATTTATTAAAATACAGTTGAAACGCCACTACAGTTTTGTATTTTTAGTACCTGCAATGTACTAGGTTATACCACATATATTAATTTATCTCACTGAGCCATTTATGTCACACTCTATGATCTTTTTAAGTGATAAGGAAACTAACACAGTCACCATTGGGGGAGACGTCAGGTGACAAATGTAGTGGAGCATGGATGCAAACCCATCTCAACCACACGGCAAGGTTCATGCACTTCCCATAGCAATTTCTGCCTTTTGCTTGAGGTCTATTAAATGTCAACCTTCTTTTCTCATTGATGTTAAAGCCAATTTGATTGACATAAAGAAAATGTGCCATAGTTCAGAATCTAAATTCAGCCCCATGAAGAGTTTTCAGGATTCATAGTACCACCTGTGAATGTTTCTAACCAGGGTCTCATAAGGTAGCCCCACTGAGTCTGCTTCCATCCGTGATGATGGCCAAGAATTGAAGCTGGTTTCAGATGGAAATGGTACCCTGGAACTTGCTGTGGCAGGAACTCTTGTCAGTGACAGTTGTTCTCAGAAGTGGTGACTCTCACCAGGTTGTTGTCATCATCTCCTATCAACACAACCTCTTGGCAGAAGGCAAACCATAGTCTTTCATGGGCTCTTCAACCATAGGCAGCTTTGTACCATAATTTTGTTTCCCCCCTCAGTTGTGGTTTACATTGCCTGAGGTGATGAAGTATTCAGCCTCCTCTTCATGCCCAATGAACATTATTCCCCCACAGAAATGGAAATAAAGAAACACTCACTGTCTTCTGGGAGTACCTGAGTTGAGGTTTATAAGGATAAGGCAGGAAAATCTTGGAATCTCCTTTCTTGGACATAGGAGCATCTAAACAAATTAATATCCAAGGAGACAGCAACATTTATTTCAGTAATTCTAAGTAGTCCCAAGAAGGAGTATGTTGAAGAAAACCCTTTATATTTCATATAATTATCACATATTAGTACTCCCCAGCCAACGCTGCATGGAACAGCAACAAACTTTGTCACTGATGCCTGGTTGAAGTGAAGATCCATGAAATATAGGGAGTGGGGTGCTATTCTTTATAACTTTGAACTGAAAAAATAGAACATCAAGCCTACAGGCCAAATTTTCCTCTGAATCCCACTAGACCACTCATCTGCCATTAGGCTATGCTGTCTCAGAATCATCTCCTAATACATGTATAGAATGTACCAGTAATGCTGTGATGGGTTTCTTGGAAACAGGTATCTTGTTGAGTCATCTGTATTTCCTAATACAGTGAATTTCTAGGTAAGGATGTTCTATAAATATTCCTTAGCTAATTAAATCAGATGCTGTGTTAACTATGAAATAAAATCACTTACTTTATACTGTGCAAGTTTTGCAGACATAAGGTGTGATACAAAGTAGATTTATCAAGACCTGTCTAGTTACTGAGTATGAAACACATTGACCCTTAAGATCATTCAAAAGTATGAGCATTATACAAAATACATATAATCACTGACTCCTCAGCCCCCTCACTCTCTATTTGATGCTTCACTGAAATTTGATATTAAAACCTTGGAATTTATTTAAGAAGTCAAACCACATTAGAGCCCCATCACTCCACCTACCTTTCTAATTAATGACTCACAGCACAAATTAAGCAAGTTTTCAGTTAATGAGCTACAAATAAATCTATCTGAAGATACTAATTACGACTAATATCCAAATTAGTTACACTTCAGGTTTGTTCTCTTTGAATTTACATTAATTTATCTCCTTTCCCCTAATCAGTTAAGTCTCATCTAACATAATTGTAGAGATGTGACTTCCAGGATGGAGTGTGTAGAATGTGACTTTATGGGTGACATCATTAAATAAAACAGCCTGGTAATTATTTAACGTCTGTGTACATGGCTGAAGGCTGTACAGATGAAGATACATTTATTCAAGCAAATCTGCATGGTAAATTAATGTAGACAAGGGCAGTGTGAATATACAAGGAGGAAATAAATATTTCTTCAATAAATGGCTCCAAGAAAACTGAATATCCACATGAAAAATGAAATGGAAAATGGACCCTTATTGTCTATAAGGATAACTGCAAATAGATTAAAGAAAAGCAGGTGAGATATAAAACCATAAAACCCTTAGAATAAGGTGGGGCTAAGCCCCTTGACATTGGGCTTGGCAATAGATTTTTTTCTAGAATGATGGACCGAAGTCCAGGCAACAAAAGCAAAAACAAAGTAGACTGAGCCAAACTACAAAGCTTCTGCAAAGGAAAAAAATGGTAACAAAATTGAAGACAACCCAAAGAATGGGGGAAGAATATTTGTAAGTCATTTATGTGATAAAAAACTAATATTCAGGATACATAAGGAATTCTTGCAAGTCAATAGCAAAAAATAAATAATTGAATTTATAAAAGGGCAAAAGGAGGGCTAAAAGACAAATGCCTCATAGTTTCACTAACAGGGGGAATCTAAAGTAGCTGAAATCAAAGCATAGAAATCAAAACTGCTGAGCCAGGTGGTGAGGATGAAAAGGAAAAGTACAAAATGTATTACTAACTATAGTGCCTTTGCCAGGCATGGTGGTGCACGCCTTTAATTCCAGTACTTTGGAGACAGAGGCAGGCATGTCTCTGAGTTCAGGCCAGCTTTGTCTATAGAGTAAGTTCCAGGACAACCAGAGCTACATGGAGAAACCCTATGTCAGGAAAATAAACCAAAACAACTGTGTTATGGAATATTGTGATCACACCCTGACACTCCCAAGACAGTCAGTAAAGTTTACCTTGAATCAAAGGGCAGAGTAAGTAAGTTGCCACATAGAGTAAAAAATTACTGCAATATTTTGGAGGACTATATATAGAAAAACACAAGAAGTAGTAGGGAGGATTTTAGAAAGATTCTAACCTTGTTTGGGTTGAAGAAGGAGAAAGAGGAAGTCACTATTTGCTTATTCGCTTCTGTGCGGTTTTTCTGATCAATCAGGTTCTAACCCCAATATCTGACTCCCAGGCTTTTATTGATAAAGAATAATTAAATAAATGCTTCATCTGGCATCTAGTGAGGGGCACAATATCATAAATTGACCACTTGTTGCTGACTTTGCAGGTGCCAGAGTTGTCACCATGGCTGGCTTACTCTCCTTCCCCCAAGGCCCTCTGTGCAAGTCTGTTGTTTTTGCATTACAATTTCCCTATAGTAGTTTCCAGCTGCTGCCCATCCCTGGCACCAAATACCATGGGTAGTTGAGCCCCAAACACCACCAGAGTTAGCCACCCCCACCTTGTACTTCCCACCACATGGGCTTCTTCCATGTGTCCCCCCCGTTTCCACTTTTCAGGTGTCTTACTCCCTCTCCACATGGGTTGTGGGCTTCCCCTGGAACCCCTCCTTTGACCACTGCCATGCCAGATCACCTGCCTTGACACCTGTTGGAGTTTTTACTGCTGCTGCCACTGCCACACATTCTCAGCTCCCAGCTACACAAGAGTAGCTGCAGCTGTGCTTAGCCAGGCCCTGCACTACCTGCACTACCTGCATGTCTCTTACCAGACATGTAGCAACACAACAGCTAGTTTCACACTTTGCTGACATACCCAAGAATTCTTAAGAGGAGAGTTAGTTTTATAGCTTTTGCTCACAGTAAAAATGGGGAACAATATTATGATGCAGGGAGTTAAGTCTCTGTATGGTTCCACAATCAGTGGTTTCAAAATGGAAAAATTAAATGAAGGGATAATCAGCTTAACTGGAATTGATGAAATGTCCATTATAATCATTATCAGTTTGGTAATTCATGTTTTATCCTTTAAAAAGTAGTTTGATAAGATACAATCTTTAGAAAGACCTACTAATGAAACTAAGAAAAGTACTCAAACACAGAAAAGGGAGTTTAGAGCAGAACTTACTGCACCATTGCATTATGAAACTAAAGAGGAGTGGCTCAAGGTTATTAGAAAACCATCCTTAATTTATCCTGTTACCACTCAAGAATGATCACCAGATAATATACACCTTTAAGGCTATTTGGAAGTTAACTGTGATCCTATATAAATATTAGATTTGAAGCGATTTAAGGAAGCAGTAGTTTCATAAGGTATGCATTCAGTTTTTATGAAGCAGATGTTAAATTCATGGGTAACTCAGAACAGAATTATTCAACAAAACTGGAAAGATTTAGCTACAGTGGTATCGGAAGTTGGTCCTTGGTTACAAAAGAAAACAGAGTGGGGAGAGGAAACTAGGGTCATAGAACAACAAGGTGTGGAAAGAGGTATGGAAATTTCCCAAGATCAGCTTCTTGTTGAAGGCCAGATTGCTGGTTTGCAAAGCCAGTTTAGATTTGATGATAACACCTTTACTCTGTGCTGTATACTAGCTCTGAGTGCTTGTGACAGGGTTGAAGAATCAGGAAAGAGGACTGAGCCATTTACTAATATTATACAAGGTCCAAAAGAAGCCTTCACTTATTTTAATTTTTTTATAAAGGTTGACTTCAGCTGAAAGTAGAATGATATCAGATTGACAGCCAAATAAATGTTAATTGAAACCTATAGGAATTCTTATGCAGAGAGTAGACAATATTTTAGAATGGATATTTTTGCCACATAGAGTAAAAAATTAGGCCTATGTAGAAAAGATTTCTGAATTGATTTTGAAAGGAAAATTAAGATTTCGTCAATTAGCAGGAAGAGTCAGCAGAAACTGTGATGCCTTTTACTAATGATGAACTCATTGTGAACAGAACTCATTATGAACTCATAATGATGGAGTCATTATGGACAGAAAATGAACATTGGCAAAGAGCTTGCAGTAATTTGGGGGGTTAGCAACAAATATCCCAAAGCAAAAGACTACAGTTTATAAAGAGAACAAATTGGATCCTTCCTAACACTGTGTAAGGAACACCAATTTCTAGAGCCCCTACATTCTATACTGATTCAAATAAATCAGGAAAGGCAGGTTATAAGTCAGGAAATTTAAGTAAAGTAACTCAAAGCCCTTCTGTGGAAAAGTCAGAATTATATGCTATCCTTAAGGTATTTTTAGATTTTGCAGAACCTCTTAGTATTCTTACTAACTCTCAATATACTAAAAGAGTTGTTTTATGTATTGAAACTGTTGATCTTATTCCAGATGATTCTGAATTAATTTTGTTATTTATTTAGTTATAAGAAATAATCAGAAATAGATATGATCCCTTGTATATAACACATATCAGATCCCACACAGGTTTACCAGGCCCTCTAGCACAAGGTAATGTTGAAAATTGACCAGCTATTATTAGGAAATGTGCTAGAACCTTCAGAATCTCATGAAAAACACCATGTTAATAGCAAAGGTTTGAAGAAAATTTTCTATCATTTGGCAACAAGCAAAGAAAATTGTAAGGAAATGTCCTACTTGTTTTTTGTGTAACCAAACTCTATTACCTGCAGGAAGTAACCTACAAAGTACTCAAAGAAATGAAATTTGGCAAGTGGATATGTTTCAATTTGCAGAGTTTTGAAAATTAAAGTATATGCACCATACTATGGATACATATTCAGGATTTTCAATGGGCAACTGCTTTGAGTTCTGAAAAGGCTGGTTCTGCAATTACACATTTCTTAGAAGTTATGGTCATTATGAGGATACCTGTATAAATTAATACTACAATGCTCCAGCATATGTCTCTAGTAAAATAAAACAAAATTTTGCATAATACAACATGAAGCATATTACAGGACACAGCACTACAGGACAGTTATAGAAAGATCTAATCAAACTTTAAAAGATATTTTAATAAACAGAAAGGGGTAATAAAAACTCACCAGAGATAGAAAATGTGAAATGCTTTATTAACTTTAAATTTTTAACATGCTGATGAGAAATTAATGACAGTTGTAGAGAGACATTGAATAGTAGAAAAAACTGAGGAATTAAATTAGTATATACATTAAGAATGTGTTGACCTCAATAGAAACTAGAATATGTATTACACTGGGGAAGAAGTTTACTTTTGTTTCCACGGAAGAAGAAAAGCTATGGATACCATCAAAATTGATAAAAAAAAATTAGATTCAAACAGGAGAGATTTCTTGATTAGGAAATGTGATAGTTCATCAAACAGCAAGATCATTCAACCTAAACTAATCTACATGTCTAACAAATGTCTTTCATTTGATCAGATATAACCTGGCAAAAAAAAAAAGACACTCCCTGAAGTTAGGGTTGGGGCAGGGTTTTGTTTTTGTCTTTCCGGGAGTATAAACGCATCCAACTAAGGAATCTGAAGACCACTGGACAAATGAGACAACTGAAGCAAAAGGGCAAATCATTCAGAGACAACATCCCAAGAAAAAGAGAAAACTGGCCTAACGGTATAAAACATTTCCAACAGGATAACATTTTACAAATCTTCCCAAATGTTTATTTCCTGTGTTCTATATAGACATATAAAGTCTTTTTATAGTCCCAATTCAATTAAAAGTTAAAGCTGACTTTGGAGTTGGAGTGTGACTCTCTCCTTCTCTAAAGCCAACCATGCTGGTTAAAAGGAAATTCAAAATCTCTGTCTCATGTCAGAAAAGCCACCTGGTATGGAACAGAAGAAAAACAAAATTAAGGGACTATTCTACTGCCACTAATCTCATAATTCTTGCTTTTATTTTGGCTCTCTAAATTTTTCTTTAAGCTATAAATATTATCTCAAAACTTATAAGATTAATCTATCTATCTCTCTATATATACACATTTAAACTTTCTGTCATTATATTACAGGTCATATAGAGCACCAAATAATTCTAGAAATAGAGTTTATCTTAGTTCCTGTACATGATTTTGGGTTTGAGTCTGAAGCAGGTAACTAAGAATTAAGTTTGGGTACCCCAGATATACTTAACAAATTCTGGTCCATTAGCCTCTCTAAGATCTGCTGCATATGACATTTTAAATACTTAAGTTTTCTACAGTGAACAATGATCATTCCTAATAGCAACATTTGAAGTCTCCAAAACGATAATGGGGCCCCACAAAGATGAGTCCACCTGAATTGTGATAATGTCATTAAGCTAACAAAAACCACCCAAAGATCAGTTTCAGACTACAAACTGCTCATAACAAAACTGCTAGCTGAGAGGGTCCAGCCTCACAGACTACTCTTGCCAGGACTTCAGATAAGTCCTGCACTTTCCCATTACACAGAGGCTGAACAACAAATGTTACAGCTACTATTCTATTTAAAATACAGTACAGCCTCATATCTGTATGGTGTACACTAAAATGTTACAAGGAAAAAGAGTCAAAAATATACATCAGTGTTGTATGGGGCACTGGAAGTAAAAATTTGCCTGATAATGTATTGTGTAGGTTGATTTTAGTAATACTTCAGACAATGTACAATAAGAACACCACTGAATTACATCCAAGACAAATGTTTAATAAAGTATAAGAAAGCAGTTTACCTCATAAAAATATTACAGCGTGTTTTCCCAGGAGTTGACAATTATCTCTATTTTTCTCATGGTCCCCTAAAGATGCTGTCACCTTTAGACAGCAGTAAGTAATTTTAAGAGCAAAATTCCCACATTCCCAAGAGTGGGGATGGGTGGTTTTTGGTCAGTCCATAATTTATGGATGTTTAGCATTATATAGAAAGGTTGGTTAAAAGTTGTTATTAGTCATAGTCAGGGAGAAAACTAAGCAAAGGAGATTAGATTCAGGGATCTCATTTTTAAATGATCAAGGGGGATATAGAAATGCTAGAATAAAAGGTTAGATTATTGAATCTAATTGTAAACTAAAAAACCACTACTAGTCTTAAATATTTTACATTAGTATGGATTTTGGCATATTGCTACAAATTTAAGATTATTTTTGTTATACTGTATATATGTTTCTATTCTTGTATAAGTTATTGTACTTATGCTGCTCATCTAACAATACAATGTAAATTTCTGATATTATTACAAATTATTTAGTATAATTAAAATATACAAGTTAGTAGTTAATCATCTAACAATCAAATTTGTGGCCATATTATGTATGTTTTCAAGGTCAAACAGATATATTTTAGATATACAAATGGTCTTCAACCACTTCAAAGACCTAGAGAATACAGCATTTAAAACAGTTTAATAACATAAAGCTTCTTATGACAATGAGACACATCTGCTCCTAGTAACAACAAATTTACTTTAAAAAAAGGATAATGGGCATCTAAGAACCTCCATATGGAGTTGCTTTCATTTTGGCAAAGCTAGCCATCTGTGCAAGAAACTTCCTATGTCTTGACTGCAGACAATATGCTGTTCAAATTGGACAAACAGGACACAAAAGAAGATGACTGTCGGAGCTGGAGAGATGGCTCAGAGGTTAAAAGCGCTGCCTGCTGTTCCAGAGGTCCTGAGTTCAATTCCCAGTCACAACCATCTGTAGCAAGATCGGGTGCCCTCTTCTGGCCTGCAGACATACATGCAGACAGAATACTGTATACATAGTGAATAAATAAATCCTTCTATAAAAAGTATTTTTTAAAAAAAGATGACTGTCAAACTTTGCTAAGACAAGATGGGACAATCCTTTGAAATTCCTGCCTCACAAAAAAGTCTGTCAGATATTCTAAGCCTGAAAGGCCAAAGATGAATGTCACAATGTTGCAGAGGAAACTTGGGTAACTGTGCAGGAATGATACAATGTTGCAGAGGAAACTTGGGTAACTGTACAGGAATGACACAATGTTGCAGAGGAAACTTGGGTAACTGCAGGAAGCCAGATCTCTCTGCCCTTTCTATAGTTTTGGAAGTTGTTTGCTTTACACTTCCTGTTTACTCAGGTAATATTATATCCTTCTACGGTCTTTGATGGTGTTGAAGACTAGATAGTTATTCTTACAGTTTTCCTTGTTAATAAATTTAGAAAAGAAACTCACAAAAGAGGTATAAAGTGTATGAAGTTGAGAGACATAAAAGCTTAAATTTTTTATCTATGAAATGTTTTGAGGCTCAAAAGAAAGTTTTGGATCAGTAATACAAGTTAGGATAGAAGGTGAATTAGGTAGAAAACTTTGAACTCTCCAAGATAGGATAGATTATGGAGTATTTTCTCTGAATTTCACAAATGCAAATGAACTGTACATTGTGAATGTAATTTTTACCTCATAATTTTTCTTATTGTATGCAGTTTAACTGTGTTAGACTTAAAACCTTTCCTTTTTATTTAGACAAAAGGGGGGAAATATTGTGAGATATTTTGATGGCACTCTGACACTCCTGAGACTATCAATAAAGTTTACCTTGAATCCGAGGGCAGAGCTAGCTACTAGCTGACCAAAATCAGCCATAGAGATTTTAGAGGACTGGGGACAGGAAGGAGTAGGGAATTAGAGAGAGACAGAAGTAGAAGGGAGGGATTTTAAATAGATTCTTGGCCCTTTTTCGGGTTGAGGAAGGAGACAGAGAGGAGGTTACTCGTTACTTCTCTGCTGTTTCTCTGATCAATCAGGTTCTTACCCCAATACCTGACTCCTGAGCTTTTATTGATAAAGAATAATTAGATAAATGCTTCACAACTGTTATGAGGAAACAGGAAATGTAGAGGAGGGTGAGAAGAAATCGGCTAACAGATGCAAAGTCACAGCTAGATAATTTATAGTAGGACAATGATTACAGATAAAATATTGTGTGGTAGAATTCAACAAAGCTTGACAAGAGGATTTCTAATGCTCTCTTCACAACATTAGAATAAATTGGAAATATTGAAGATGGTAAATAGCATAACGATCTTGAGTTGATAATGATATAATGTATAAATGAACTGATCATGACACTTTAATCTTTAAAACTATATAATTACTGCCATCCAGTAAGTAAATAAAAATGTTTCAAAATCAAAAGGAGCAAAGGATTGAAATAGACTTTTTTCCCCCACAAATAAGATATACATACAAGTGGCCTATGTATGCATAAAAAGAAGTGTTCAAAATCACAAATCATTAGAGAAATGCAAATTAAGAGAAAACGGTATATCACTTCACTGGTCAAAATAGCCCCCCTCCCCAAAGACGACACACCTACAAATTGAGAAAAAAGCAGGAAAGGAAGCCCTTGCATATCATTGGTATGGATCCTAGCTAGTACAGCACCTATGCAAAACTGCTCAGAGGTTTCAGAAAAAAAGAAGAAAACCAAGTAAAGTTTAAACCACCATATGGCACAGCGATCCCACTACTGAGGAGATAACTAAAGGAAACGCCATCAAGTCAAAGAACCCCCTGCACTCATGTTCACCACTGAACGTTCGCAGGAGCCAAGTTAGGGAGAGAAGCAGCTGAAGGAGACGGTACGTAAATAATTACATGTGGGAGCGCTAACATATAGAAACGTGACTGATTTGATCCTCACAGCAGAAAGGGGAGTGAGTGGAACGAAGCTGTGTTGAAAACGACAGCACCTGGGACCCCAAACTGTAGGACCAGATGAAGAGGCAAACAAGTTAAGGAACATCGCAAGCAATGTAAGCACACACTTGATTACCTTTCCTCTATCAGATGCTATAGGAGACATGAACTGCGTAAATAATTCCAGCAGTGCGCTGCATTATAACATGGGTAGCTGTGGTGTACAGAGAACAAGCAGCACAGAAATAAAGCAGTAGAGTTCCAAGCGTTGTGATAAAGTTTGCACAATCTAAAATGGAGCCTGAAAACTTCTGCTAGTAGCGGTAAGGCTTAAAAGGACTGCTACACGCAGAATTCAAACACCGGGTGATGATGTTAGGAAGGATCCCGTAATCAAGAGAAGCACTGAAAGACTGGAAAAGGCTTGAGACAGATCATTATGGGTTGTGCTAGGTCTCTCTCCATATTCCCATGTTACAGTTCTGAGCCCCAGGGCCTCAGATATGATAACCTGGAGTCAGGACTTTTGCAGAGGTATTTACTTTAAACCGAGGTCATCAAAGTCATGGTTGGCCCTAATCCAGTGTGTCAGGTGTCCTTAGAGGAGAATGAATTTGGATACAGTGCAGATAGACAGACGACATGAATAGGATCAGGAACACAGCCAAGGCCAAGGACAGAGTCCTGGCTGAGCTCTTTCTCTTACAGCTTCTAGACCTGGCTAAACCCACTGACACCTTGACCTTGAACATCCAATCTCCAAAACTGTGTGAAAACAAATTTTTATGGTGTCAGTCATTAATTTTATGGTAATTTTTATAGTAGCCTTAGCAAATGGATGCACATGGAAAACAGAAAAGCAAAATGCCAAGTGTAGCCACAATTGTACCAACAATCACACAAGGGAGGGATACTGAACAATTCCACAAAAGGCAGAGTATCAGATCCAATAAAACAACTGAATTCAACAATACATTGCCTACAAAGGACACACTTTACATCCAAAGACTTAAACAGATCGAAAGTAAAAAAAAGGGAAAGTGTCTTGCTTAAGAAAGCTAGAGCATTTATAGCAGGCAAAACAGTCTTCTATCAATAATCTTACTGAAGATGAAGAAAAAATGTTATGATAAAGGGGACATTCCACTAGGGAGCTATAGATATTTAAATACCTGAATATAGAGCCTAATCCCGTGAACCAAAACTGAAATGAAGAAAGAAACATTTAAAAATGAAGGCAGGGATTTAACAGTGATGGTTGAAGACTTAAGTGCTCCAATTTTAATACCATCAGGAATGACAAGGCACATGGTGCCCAAGCAAAGGAGCTGAGCCACACTTAGTGAATTTTACCTGACAGGTATCCATGGACACTGCATCTGGCAGCTGAAGTAGCAAGGACATGTGGAACATTCTAGACCATATGCTAGGGAAGAAAAAAGAGTCAATAAATTAGAAAGGCTATAAAGCCTTTGCAATATACTCCATCCACAATGAAATGAGACATGAACTTAATAACAAATGCATTTAAGTGACTTAAATATATATTATATGATACACTTCCAAATAGCCAACAGGTCAAGCAATAATGAACAAAATAAATCACTCTGAGATAAAAATTTACATATAATACAGCAAAACTTAAGAGAGTCAGCTTTAGTGGTACAGAGAGGAAAAAACTAAATTTATTATCTAAAATAAGGAAATGTTCTCAAATCGATGACTTAGCCTTCTGCTGTAAGACTTTGGAAGCTGAAAACAGAAACCATACACTAAATAGATAGAAAAAAATAGCAAAACCTGGAGTAGAAATTAATGGAGTGGAGAACAGGCAAACAATACAGGAAATAAAAAAACAGCAAATTACTTGAAAAAGTCAACTAAACCTTTAACAAAATGGAGACACTGAGAGAATACTCAGATTATTAAAACCAGAAATAGAAAAAAGGATTCAGCTAACAGCCACATCTTGATGAGAAGAATACAAGGGGGAGGGCACTATAAACAATTATGAGCCACTGGATGGTAACAAATCCAGTAATCCAATTAAGTAATATGGATTAGATAAATAATGACCTAGAAAAATGCAAACCAAAGGGACTCAGGAAGTGTCCTAGCTTGCTTTCTATTACTTTGGTAAAACCACAACAAACAGCATCTTGGAGACAAAAGGATTTGTTGGGCTTACACATCTGCATCATTAGCCCATCAGTGAAGGAACCCAGGCCAAAAACTCAAGCGGGGACCATGAAAAAGTGCTGCCTACTGGCTTGTTCTTCATGGTTTGTTCAGCCCGTATATTTTACAACAGAGGACCACCTACCTGGGTGGCAAGGTGTTCTGGGATATTTGTACACTGTGAAGATGTATTGCTGTGATTGATATAATAAAAAGATGAACAACCAATAGATAGGCAGGAGAGATAGGCGGGACTTCTGGGCAGAGAGAGAACTCTGGGAAGAAGGCAGATTTGCCAGCCAGATGGGGAGAAAGCAGGATGGGCAGTACAGAGTAAAGGTAACCAAGACACATAAATAAATATAGATTAAAAGATATGGGTTAATTTAGGTTATAAGAACTAGTTAGGAACAACCCTAAGCTAAAGTTGAGCTTTCATAACTAATAATACATCTCCATGTTATTTTCTGCGAGCTGGCAGCCCAAAGAAAAATCCATCTACAGAAAAGCCCACAGTCAGTTGTACCCTAACATATCAATCATTAATCAAGAAAATGTTCCCATAGACTTACCTACAGGGCAACCTGTTGGAGGCATTTTCTGAATTGGAGTTTCCTCTTCCCAGTTGAACCTGGCTGTGCCAAGTTAACAAAAAACAGCCAGCAGGAAAGGCAGTAGAAAAATCAATGTAGACTTGTACAAAAGTAAAAATATTAGGTAATAGTAATTATAATTATGTAGTTGTGGAAACTGTGCATATAGAAAAGCTCAGGACCAGGTGGTTTTACTGGTGAATATTACCTCTTAGTTACAGAATTCATAGTGATAGTTCTCAAGGTCTTCCAGAAAACAAGAAGTTAGTGGGTACTGTTCACCGCATATTAGCTGTCAGTGTAATGCTGCTACCAAATCAGATAAAAGCACATCAAGAAAAGACAATTAGAAAACTATAAAGCAACATCCTTAATAAATATATACGTAATACTCAACAAAATATAATCAGCCAAATCAAGTAACCTGTGGTAAAGATTATATTCATGGCTAAGATATGAAAAGATTATAAACCATAACCAAGTGGGATTTATTTCAGGAATACATGGTTGATTTGATGTGAGAACATCTGTTAATAAAATTACACATATAGTTGAAAGGATATTTTTGACAAAGATCATTTCAATGGCTGTTGTAAAAGCCCCTGCCAAAATTCTTCTTATGATCAGAAAGAGAAACAACAACAACAAATGCCCAGTTTGCTAGAAATTGAGGGAGCAGCCTCATTCAGAAAGGGTCATTTGTGTGATCCTAGATCCGATGTCTTCTTTAAAGAGGAAAATCCCTATGCTTCACCTCAAGTTGGATTAGGAGATAGGTGACCATCAATTTTCACAAGTTTGACAATTAGAAGTTCTATTGAGTGCATTTGAACAAGAAAACAAAGCAAAGACAACAGACAATATAGGAAGAAGTGATATGTACAATACACACTTTACCATATATGAAGAAAATGTGAAAACACCCTCTAAAAACAAATAGAACTATTGAATAGATTCAGGAAGTTGTCAGAATCTCATAGTGATATGAAAAAAGCCAAACAGTATTTTAATATGGGGTGATAAATAATTCAGAAAACAAAATTCTGAAACTCTATTTCCAATAACATCAAAGAGAATAACATAGGAATAACTTTCAAAAAAAGAACTATTAAACTTGTATTATGGAAAGTATAAAACATTACTGAAAGACATTAAAAGACCCAATTAAATTGAAGGCACTTGTGGCTACACTTGGGAAGATTTAATATTTGAAGTCTATGTGACGGTTAGATAAACTCTAGAGTCACCTGGGAGATGGGTGTCTGGGCATCCTTGGATGCATGGGCCTTTGAGGACCCATCCAGTGTGGCTGGCACCATCCCAGGACTGGATCCTGGGCTCTATATGTGAGGGGAGGGGCACCCCACCCTGCCCCCTTCTTCCCTCTCCACTGCCTGCTTTCTGGTTATGAATGTAATGCGAGCAGCTCCTTCAAGCTCCCACTGCCTGACTTCCCTGCCCTGATGTACTGTACTCTTGAATTATGAGGCATCATGAGCCCTTAACTCTGCTATTGTTAGGGCATTTTGTTTTAATCACAGAAACAGGAAAAGAAGCTATAATAGAAGGAAATGCCACTCAAGTTGACATAAGACTCAGCACAGCTATTATCAAATTCAGAATGGTTTTATCTGCCAGGCTCTTTTGCAAGTGAAAAACTGGCACTGAAGTTATTTCAGTTTGCTGACTTTGTCTCAGCAAAACACATGGGAAAATGACCTTGTGTGTATGTCCCAAGGGGCAACCAGGTATTTGTCTCCAGGTGCAACCAGCCTGCTTTGAATTTGTCCTGGAGTCTAAAAGCAGCTGCCTGTGTAAAAGACTGTCTTTGCAACAGAGCATCCTATGCCAGTTTGAGTAATATAAAATATCCTAGTATTATTTTTATTCATCAAAATTATACAGTTAAGCAGAAATTATTTTCCTGACCATCCACAGCTATGCGTGTGCCCAAAAGATGGAACATTTACATGAGATAAACACACAAGCAGTGGGAATACCCCCAAAGTTGTTCTTAGGGGAAGAAAAGAAGTGACTCATGAGAGAAATTAGAAACAGAGCAACGGATTTCCATAGTCAGTGGCCATGCAGGCTTTTCCAGGTGGGGCGCCCCATCAGGACTCACTCATCTGGTGGCTTGGATTGCTAAACACTAGTTGTCACTTGCTGTATACCCCCACGGCCCTCTGCAAGTAAGCAGAATAGAAATTGGACAACTTAAACTTAGGATCAAGATTCTACCCTACATTTATATCCAGTCAATTTCCAACTAGAATAATCAGACAATTTAATGAAGAAAATATTTTTGTCAACAAATAGCAACACTATAATTATATAACTATAGGAGCCAGCCATGATAAGCTAAACAGAAACAGACCACCCAAAGGAAGTTCTTTACTTCCAACCATTGTCACCTGCCAGAGTAGGACTCAGCCATCCATAAGTTTAATAGAGGCCTGAGTCTCAGTAGTTTACCCTGAAGCAATACCTGGCTGCAGAAAGAAGCACAAACTGAGATTACCCGAGTACCACCCAAGAGCAGACCATCCAAAGGAAATGCCTAACGTCCCAACCATTGTAGATAGGATCACCTGCCAGCACACTTACCAGGACACCCCGAGACAAATGTCAGCCAATCAGGGGTCCTGAACCTCAGAAACCACTCACCCTCACCTTTACTACTATAAAAACTGAACTCTAACTGAGCTCTGGGCTTTCCGGTTATTCCATTACGTTGGATATGTGGAGAGGCCGAGTTTGCAAACTTGAATAAAATAAAGGCTCTTTGCTTTTACATACAAGACTTGGTCTCCTTGTTGGTTTTTGAGGTACTTCAAAGATCTGGGCATAATAATAACAACATGGAGAAAATGAAATTGGAACCTGCCTCATATCACACAAAATTAGTTTCACAAATAGATGAACAACTTATATGCAAGAGCTAAAATTTTAGAGAAAACAAATAAATTACATAAAATCTTCATGACTTTGGCTTCATGGGCATTACATTAAAAGCTCAAGTTAAAAAGAAAGAGGAAAAAATGTATGAATTGGATTTCAACGGATTCTAAAACCTTGTGATTTAGGAAACATCACTGAGAAAGCTAAGAGATAATTGACTTTTAGTGGACTAATAGCGGCTCTCCCCTAAGGCATATGACATACCCAGCCACAAAATTCTTGGTCCTGTTAATCATGCCAAGTATGAGATCCATCAAAACATATTACATGCATGTTTGGAGTTCTCAGATCAATAGAAAAGCAATAATTCATAGCTTACCCGTGGCTCATTGGATGGAATTTGCCTAGATCCAGGCCCTGGATTTGAACCCAGGCACCATTGAAAAAGTGAAAAAAGAGGGGTAATTCACAGACTATCAGGTCTCTTTATAGATCAAATGAATTTTTATTAAGTTTATTCCCTATTAAATATATTTAACTTCCATTTGATAGGAAGTTAAAAAAAAACCTGAATGAGCATGGACCTCATAGTTGGTCCACATAGGTGTGATTGTTTGGGAAGCATTGGGAGGTGTGGCCTTGTGGCTGCTTCCTGTTTGTGGATCAGGATTCCAGCGAGCTCTCAGATTCTGCTCCAGCCTCATGCCTGCCTGTCTGCTGCCAAATTCCCCACAGTGATGGTGATGAACTCTCTGTGTAACTGTAAGTAAAAATTCAACCCTTCCTTCTATAAATTGACTTGGTTATGGTGTTTTATCACAGCAATAGAAAAGTAACAAAAACACTGAATAACTCAATAATAAAAAGTAATCCAATTAAGAGTGGACAAAGGCTTTCAACATACATGTTCTGAAGAAAATATACAAGATAGCAACTATCATGAACTGTCAGGGAAGCACAAGTCAGAACCATACAGTACAGTTTCACCTCAACTAAATTGGTGGTCATTAAATATTGATTTTTATTTATTTATTATTAT
>LOJH01023709.1:7603-19395 GCA_001685095.1 Ellobius talpinus | reverse complement strand
GGGAGAGAGGGAGAGAGGGAGAGAGGGAGAGAGGGAGAGAGGGAGAGAGAGAGACTCCTCATTCTGGCCTTCCAAAAATGCAAGGTGATCTGGGACTTGGTTTTCTGGTTTCTACATACATAGGGATTGAAAGAGCCTGGAGGAGGCCTAAGTGGAGAAGTGTCAACAGACAATAAAACTACTAGATGAGGCGGAGAACCAGGGTGTACAGATCCTATGTGCATGGTATTAGCCAAGTCAAGGAAGGAGAGTGGAGGATGGGCTTCACCTGGACCTTGCAGAATCTGTCAGGGCACGTGAAAGGGTTTGGTAGGGAGGTTCACGGTGGGGGAGTCAGACATGAACTTGCAGTGCTGGCCTGGCTGGCCTGAGGGCTCGAAAAGCCCCATTTTCCTTAGCTCTCAGCCCCTTTCTAACCATCATGGCTGCTCTCTTGCTTTACATGTAATAGTGTAGCCTCAGAAAACCTGAGCGACACATGTAAGATCACCCTAGTATTAGGCATCTGAACCATGATGCTAAACACCAGAAGGGCTGAGCCTGCAGCCTGCATGCCCACCCCCAAAGCAACGCTGCCACTGCATGGGTGGAAGGGAGGCGGGAGGTAAACGGAAGCCGCGTAGCAGTGATGTCTGCATGCATGGCTAAGAAGTCTGGGCTCTGCCTTCCATCATAGAAAGGGTCCCCGGAGGCTGGCGAGCAGGAGAGCATATGAAGGAATCGGGCAGGCGAGTGTAGGGGGAGGATGTGGGCTTGGGTATCACATGGAGGAGGCCAGAGGCAGAGAGCAAGAGGGGGCAAGACCAGTGGGCCCTTGTGCATTCAGTTTCTGCCCTCCCCTTTCCTCAGTGGCTTTTTACAGAGCACACACTCCTCCCTAACAAAGCCTGAGTCTTAGGGAGTGTTGGGTTTTCAGTTTAGCTGATGAAGCAGCACCTTCTGAAAAGCATGTTTCCTTCCCTGAGCTGTTGTTTGAGTCTTTACTATGGTCAAGGGTCAGCTTTCACACCCCACTCCTTCTCCCTTTTTCTTTTCTGTAGGGCTTTATAATGCCTTGGTAGTGACATAAGCAATCTGATCTTCACTTCCTCCTTCCCTCCCTTCCTTTCACCTGAGTTCCTCCTCTCCCTTCCTTACCTTCTCTCCTCTACCTCCTCCTCTGCCACCCTCCTGCTCCCTTCCCCCCTCCCCACTCCTTCATGTGCCCCTCTTCCCAAAGCTGATTGCAAGCTCACTGTGTACCTCGAGGCTGGCCTTGAACTCCCTGCCTCAGCCTCAGAGTGCAGAGGTTTACCTTTCTAGCTCTGGGCATGGTGGTGAGTGGAACAGGTCAGACCGTGTATAAACAGACACCGGGAACTCATGCTTCTGGTGGAACAGAGCCAGTGCTTAGCTACTGTCTTTGACTTCAGAAATAACTGCTTCAGAACTCTAACCTGCCACTTTGGGAGCTGGGTCCTGTAGAACTTGGGAGCTTAGTGTCTGAGCACCTGTCTCCCCCTCTGAGATGACAGGGATCCTTGTCAGTGTTTCATAAGCTCGTGAAGTCAGCAGAGCAAAACATCGTGGTGCATATGCATATTCCAGGAGTTCTAGAACTATCTGTCACCTCTTTCAGCTGGGGACGGACGCAGCTAAAATCAGCTAGCGTGACCTTCCTCCTACTGAGTTAGCCTCCAGGACCTGCATGTCCTGATGCTCTTGGTCCCGTCCTCTTCTTGGCATTGCCAACCTTGACAAATGCATTTCTTCCCACACTTGGAGATGGTTGCCTGAGCTAAGCAGGGTCAGCGGTTCCCTGAAGTGAACATAACTCCACAGCGTCACCAGCTGGTGGCTCTTTTAGCAGATACACTGAACCTGCTAGCTTGGCTTTGCCAAAGCATCTCCTCCATAATAGACCTCAGAAAGCTCCCTTCCCAGCATGCAGGGGGCTTTTCTCGAGCCCCTTGGCCACCCTGATGCCACCTCCTGTGTAGGGCCAGAGGCTTTTGCAAGACTACAGGCATCTGGCTCATCTGATCCAGATAGCTCTTGGAATTTTTATCTTCCCACTGTGGCTTTCCATAAATCTGGGTGGAAACTGTCACCCCCAATCTCCTTTGCTGTGGGAAAATGGCTTTGAAAAGATGTGCAGAGGCAGTGGGGCAGGCCTAAGTGTGGCCAACCGGGAAGGACGCTCTTGGGCTCTTGGAAAGGAGCCACCAGCAGGGAGTCCCAAAGCTTTTCACTGGCCAACAGACTCTTTGATTTCACTACAATGGGAGCCCAAGTTGGGACTTTTGCCAAACACTGTGCTTGGTTTAGTTGTCTCTTACCTCCCCTGACATACCCATTTTACAGAAAAAAAAAAACCCTGAGGTTCCCAGAGGGGATCTCACCTAAAGCTGCAAGACAGATGATAGAGGAGCCTTATAAATCTGTTTAACTGACATCAAAGCCTGTGGATTTCCGGGCATGTCTGACTCTGTGTTGTTTAATCTATGGCTTCTTGAAGGCAAAAGTCCTTAAAACCCTAGCTCTGAGTTGCTGGGACTTCCCTAACCGTGCTGTTTTAACCCCTCTAGCACCGTTCTGTCCACTGCCCTTGGCAGGGAATGAAAGGATGCTGTGCTCTGCAGGACCTCACTGTGAGGGTTTAAGGAGGGTTGACATGAAACCACATTAGCAATTCCTGAAGCTTGGCGCTGTGACAGGTGTGCGCCCATCATCCTCCTTCTCTGGTTGGTTATCAGCATTCTTATGTTGGTGAGAATTCCCAGAAACCCTGTTGGTTTACCTTAGTGACCTCAGGGGACTCCAGGTCACAGGCAGAAGACGGGCAGCATAGGTCATTTGCAGGATTTGGGAAAGTCTTGGAGAGTGTCCATCAGAGGGTATAGGCCTTTGCTGAGTTAGTTCTACAAACACTCCATGTCTCCAGTGCCCACACTAGTGAGAAGCTGCCTCCCCAGTGAGCAGACAGAAGCACCCAGTGACTCTTCCTGTGGCCTTTGACTTGGCACTAGTTGCTCTGTGTGATGAATCTGGCCTGCCCCTGTCCAGAACACCTACCTGGCCAGTTGAGGAGAGAGTGCTACCTCAGGGAGATGCTTTTGGAGCTCAGAAAGCCTGTCGCCTGCCTCTGACAGCTTCTCCCACAGAGCATCTGCAAACTTAACACATTAAGAGGGCACTGAGTCTCGGGTGAAGTGACCATGGCTAGAACAACTGGCTTTCTGAACGCCTTGCCTTCCTTCCCTGGCCTCCTACTAGATTGTATTTGAGTGGACTCAAGTGGCTTTCAGCAGCAGGAACACATCTTCTCTCAAGACTAACTTGGTGGAGACAGTGGTTTTAGCCACCCTGGTTTCAGCCCAGGGCATCAAAGTCAGATAGGGTGGCCTATTGTTCAGCTTCTTGGAGCAGGGGGAAACCTCTGACATCCTACAAGGGTGACATGACATCCTCCACTTTGACGGAGGCAGCTTCAGTGTTTCTCCAAGCCACCCCATGTACCCTCCTCACCAAGCTTCCATTCTCGTGCCAACTAGATGGCAGACAGTTCTTCTGGCAGGGTGCAGCCTCTCCTCACTGGCAGTTCTGTGTAGGGAATCTGACTGGGTGTGGCTGGTCCTGTGACATTTCACTACTGGGGAGTGAGCCACAATCTCATTGAAGAAGAGGAAGGACCCCTAGCTGGCCTCCAGGAGCTCAGGCAAGGTTGCCCCCTTCTGTGCACATCTACAGGCTCCATTGTGTTCTCAGGTGTCCAGGGGTTGAGAGGCAGGAATGACTCCTATTGTCTCTAACACATCATGTGAATCAATTCTTCCCATTGCTAGGTAGCTGCCCAGAGACCTGCCCCAAAAGTCTACTCTCAACCAAATTGTTTCACTCTGAGAATGCAGATCTGAAAGCAACTTGTCCTGAAATGTGAGCTTACTGAAACTGACTGATAGCTTCACCATGCTGTATCTTTGAAAGAAAGAGGGGAGAGAATGTGTGTGTGTGTGTGTGTGTGTGTGCATTTGTCTCTGTGTGTATGCATTTGTCTGTGTGTGCATGTGAATGTGCATCTGTGTCATAATGTGTGTCTGTGTCATAATGTGTGTGTGTCTGTTTCTGTGTCTATATGTATGTTTTTCTCTGTGTGGGTCTGTATATATGTGTGCATGTGTATGTCTGTCTCTGTCTCCTGGAACCTCTTTGTGATCTCCTTGTGCCATGATTACATCATGGGCAGGTATAAAGCAAAGTGGGACTCTCTGAACACCTGGGACCCCCTGAACACCTGGGACCCCAGTCTGTTCTTAAGCTCCCAGCTTCAGAAAATTTCCCCATCGGAGACAACCTGAGCCAAATGAGCATTTAGGGCCTAACCCCAGGACCCAAGCGTGTACTTTAATTAATGTCTGATAATTTACTTCATGGCTTATTAGGATGGAACATTTAAGAGCACAAAAGAAGACTTTGTTTATAGGGAGGTTTTGTTTTGAACCCCTGAAGTAACCCGATAGTTTATTTTCTGTCTGATCACAATCTCCCCAACTGCTGACAGTTTGCCTTTGAAATGAGTCAGCTTTGATCAGGAATATGGCAGCCAGACAGGTCCATTTTACTGTCTGTGACTTAGCCCAACCAGTTTGGCAACAGTAAGCTGTATCTCAGGGTAGGGAGTGGAATATGATGGGCACTGAGACAGCCTGTGACAATGTAGCCTCTCTTGGCTGAAGCCAATAGGCTGGCGCTTCTCCCCTCTGCTCGGTGGCTCAGCCACAAAGCACCTTTCTTTGCTATGTGGCGATGAGCATGGTGCTGTCTCACTTGGCCCCTCCTCTTTGGCTGGGTGCGCATACACACACACACACACACACACACACACACTGCTATGCATCAAAAACTTTGTCTTTATGGCCTCTCTCTCACTTTACTTTTCTCAGGTCCCTCTCCTCCATGGAGACAGGCCATTGCTCCCACCATGCTCCCATGCACTGGGCTCTTTTTCCTCCAGCAATGCAGATACTTCTCTTTGCTCACCAGATTTCATTAAAGCTCCTCTGGGAGGTTACTGCGGCGGAGATTGCCAAGGTCAATACTTCCGCAATGCTTTCCCTTCTGCTCGTTCTTGGCACCAAAACATTCCCAGGTGGGCATATTACGCTGGTGTCATACATCAAAACTATACAGCAGGCTCACCAGGCATCTGCTGGGCTCAGGCACAGTCTCTGACTGCGGTATGTGTAGTACTGACCTTGGGAGTGCAGCCAGGGACTGACTCGGCTGGTGAGTGCCAGCTCCCTGTTAGCTGAGAACACCCATCACATAGCAGAGGCTGCTGTGACCCATGTCTAGGACCAGGGTAGAGGCCAAGAGGAAGTTGAGCCATGTGAAGCTCTTCATCCTTCCAGGCTCTCTGCTATGCTAGTGGGAGCAAAGCTTCCTGATGACTTCATGTATGTAAGGGTCTGGGTCCTCCTGTGTGCTTTAGAAGTCACTTGTGTATCCCGAGTACCAGTGTCCTCACTGTGAAACGGGACAGTGGTCCTTTCCTCACAGGATATTGTGAAGTTTCCCCGAGGTGGTGCATGTGATAAACCTAAATCCATCAGAGTTCCAGTGCGTGCTGGGAGTTGCCAGACACATAGGAGGCCACTCACCCATGAGTGGAGGATAACACGTGGGCGAAGAAGGCTCGCACTCTCCTGCTCAGCAGTGGAAAAACTCTCAGTCCAAAAGAGCCAGTTTTACCTGAAAAGCATGAAGGAGCCAAGTGAAAGATAACAGCAGCCTGACTGGGTTGGCATGCGTTTCCCCTGCCTCACCCAATCTGTGGCTTAAAGGATTGGAAAATGGCCAAACAAACGTGGGCCTTTTCTAGAAATGTCCGGGTAAAGGGAAACATGGGGGTGCACTAGGATTAAGGCTGAGATGGCAGATGTGATGTGGTCCATGGCCAGTTGGCTTAGTGACTTCTACTGGTCACATCCTAAATTCAAGTGTGCTTATTGGGTCAGTGTGGGAGGAGCCAGGCTTCTTGCAATTAGGGGATGGTGTGCTCCTTCTATGTCTCTACTGATCTGTATGTAGCCTAATCCGGCTGAAAATTTATGATATGTAGTCATCTAGTTTTGTACAACTTCACCCAAGAAGGCACTATGGAAAAAGTACTCATTTTCATTTGTGGTCTCCCAAACATATGTCTCTTAGACTCTTAGAGTCTTTCACGGGTGCTCCGGAAGCCATCCCTCCTGTCCACTGTGGTGCAGTGGTAACCATGGTTTCTGTGCCTCTCTTACAAGACCACATAAAGCTTAGTGAACCATCAACAGAAGATGGATGGTCTTGTTTCATCCTCTTGAAGTGCAAGGTTGATTTTATCCTGAGAAAATCAGTTATCGGGGATCAGATCTGCAGGTGGTGTTCAGGAGGGTACTATATAAATCAGAGTGCTATGGTGATCAGGGCAGTCACTTATCAGCTATACTGAATGACAGATGACAGAGTGGATAATTATTCCCCTGACTTGTTTCTTTTTGAGTCATAAAACCCACCCATTCTTCCTTTTGTCCTTCAGGCTGCCCATCCATACATCTATTCATCCATCCAGTATTTACTGTTACTTAAGTAGACATTTCTAAGAAACTAAAAGCAAGAGTGACTGTGGTTCTTGCCCTCAGAAACTTTATCAGGTACAATAAAAATCGAGAAATATAAATGAGTTAATGAAAAGTACAAGATTTTTTTTTGATGGGGGAAGGGAGTAGTGTTTGAATCCAGGTCTCTTTGAGAAATCCAAATGACCCCCAATTTATGAGACCTGAGCATTCCAGCAATAGACATTACTGCCAAGGGGCTGGAAGAGGCCATTCTCTCTGAGGAATTGCAGACACCCCACTGAGCTAATGAGGAGGGAAGGAGAGGAGGAGGTCGGGGTACCTGCTAATAGTGCAGGTCATGAGCAAGTCAAGGGTTGGGACTCGCTTGTGCAGGGGCTCAGAAATGCTTTCATGGCAGATGTGGTCCCCAGGAGGCTTTCTGAGCTTCACTGGAATACAGATACATATTCAAATGGGTCTTCCAATTTTAGAGGTTCCATTTCAGTCCAGAGTTGGGGAAGCCTTGGTGACGGCTGGCAGCTGACTCCAGGAAGTCAGGCATATGTAGCTCTCCCCACATCGCCTCAGTTTATGGTGCTTTTCAACCCCCCCTTCCAGTATTCCCTAGTTTCATGCACCACGCCTCCACGGTCTCAGTCATTCCCTTAAGGCTGACTTTCCAGCCTCACTCTGTGTGTGCTAGGAATCTGGAGCTTGGAGATGGGGGTTCAGCCTCCACGGCCTCTTCTATCTTTGGAATCCATCCCTTGGCTATAAATAAGGCTGTTGCCTAGTGCCAGTATTGATGGCATTTGCAGCTGTCCTGTGGGAGATGGACTCAGACGAATAACCCATTTCCAAGAGGACATGGCCATTAGGCAACAGCTATTTATGGTTCCTATTGACCAGAGCCAAACCTGAATTGTCACTGTCATTAAAGTTTCATGTGCTGGGAGCCCCCTCGTCTTATCTGGCTGTCTCTTTCCATTTATTTGAATTATCTGCCATGTTTATCTCAGTTCCTCACTAGGTCTTGGGTAGCTGTGTAGTCCAGTTGCTTGAATTTCACTTAAGGTACCTCCAGTCCTCCTACCGCTCTCTGAACTAGGGTGTGCATAGCTCCACCCACAGAGAAACACTGAGAGTCAAAGGGTTAAACCCTTTGCCCAGAGTCACCCAGTTAAGTGACAGAGGCAGGAGACAGCCTGAGTTCTGCCGGGAATCAAAGCCTGGGTAATTTCCGTGAAACCATGCATGTCTGATGTCTGGACCTGGAATGCCACCTTAGAGGCTTTTATTTATTTATTTTGTCTGATGACAGTTTAGTCACTTGGCATTAATTCCTTGATGGAACATGCAATTTTTAGCAGTTCGTCCATGCCAAATCCATGTTAGGAGCCACATTGTTCCTTCAGAATTTCTTTTCCATATCCATCTATGCCAATAAATAAAATGCCGGGCCATGTTCTTTGTGGCCCTGTAGCCCAGCACATTTTATAGATGACTCTGGGGAACTTTTCAACTACAAAATATTCTTCTTTTGTAAGATGCATTACATCATAAGTGATAATGGTTTTTGTGGCCTTGACATTGGCAGTCTAAGCAGGAAAGAGTTCAGCACCTGTCCTCTCCTCTGTCTGCACATCCCTTTCATCTCTGGTACCTGTACTTCCTCAGCCTAAAGTGTGCAACATGATTGGCCCTGGGGCCAAAGAGAGAGAACCCCTTCATCTCTCCCCTCATTTTGCCTCTGAGAAGGAGGAAGGTGTGTGGTTGAGAACCCAATGTAAGTAAGACCGTCCTTGCTTCTTCTGTACTCTTGGACCCATCTCTGAATTTCAGTTCTCTTAATATTGAGAAATGCCAGTGGGGTTGGGACTATAGTTTAGTTAGTAGAGTGCTTGCCTAGCATTTGTGAAGACCCGAGTTTGATTCCCAGTACCACCTAACCATCTGTGCTGGTGCACATCTTTAATCCCAGCACTCTGGAAATAAAAACAGGAGAAGCAAGGTCATCCTTGGCTATATAGTGAATTTGAGACCATCCAGGGTTACATGAGATCCTGTCTGGAAATAAGAATAAGAAAATAGAAAGAAAGAAAACACCAGGGCTGGGGCAATAGCTCAGTTGGTAACAGCGCCCACATAAAAAGCTGGGTCAGCAGTGACATGTTCACTTCTAATTCTAGGTCTGGGGAGATGGATATAGTAGGATCCCTGGGGCAAGTGGCTTGGGTGCCACTGAAATGAGCCTCTTTTCTTCTTTCAGAGATAATTAGCCAATATCTACATGCAGAAGGGGATTGGTAAACAACACTGCCTCCCATCCACATCCTCTAGGGAACAGTTGGGTCATCTAAACCTTATCCTTTATGTCACTCTTCCAACTTGGGCCCAGGAATCTGATGCTCAAGGAGAAGGAGAATGAAGACCAGGAAGTCCCATGGGTAGTGTGGGGATGGAAGGCTGTGGGATGAAGGCTCCAGCAGCAACCTGATGACTCTTCATTCCTGGAATTGGGGTCAGAACCTACAGAGGGAAGGTGGGAGCACTAAACCTTCTTCCTCTGTCTCCATGGGGACCACAGAGAGGGAAAGGTGCATCCTTGGATTATGCTCACTAGAGCTAGTTTTCTGCTCTCTCAGAAGCCAGCTCTTTCTCCAGCTCACACTCTCTCCAAGGACATACTTTCCTCCTATCCCACTGTAAGAGCATTGGCCAATTACATCCTGTCGGAGTATCCTGGCTGTATCCCTGAAGCCATCAGCCATGCTACTCTCTCTCCTTCCAGATACTCGTCACAGGAGTCAACCTCTAGACACAGCATCTCTGAGTACAGGGACATTCCTGTCAGCTCAGTGACCCCCTAGTTTGAGTGTGTGGGCAAAGGGTATGAGAGCAACCCAGTGTTCTGCTGTGATAAAGCCCTCTTTATACTCGTACCTCCTTCTAGGCCTGTCTTCCACTTGTGGGGACAGGAGAAAGCTGTGGAATTCTCCTTCCTGTGTTTCTGGAATGCTGAAGTCTGCCCCTTTGTCCCACACTTCAATCAGTGATACAAGTTGTCTAGGTGCTTCAAGTTTAAGCCAACACTTAGACACACCCACTCTGGGATGCTGAGCTTCTTTCATAGTGGCTGATGGTCGCCAAGCCAGCCAGTATGATGCTGGTATAGAATAGAGACCTTTGGCAAATGCTGTAACCTCCCTGGACCTCAGAGTCCTTGTGAGCCAGACAAGACCAGTCACAGAAACTAACTCTAAGATCAGGAGGGCTAAACATGGCAAATGTCTACACCTGGCCTAGTGGGTGGCATCTAGGAAGTGCTCCACCGTTCCCGTCATGCAGTTTAGTTCTGCTAAAAGTCTAGCCATCTTAGCTACCCTCCTGAAGACTTCATTCACCGGTGGATGGCCAGCTGGAGAGGGGCGGCATCACCATCCCATGTGTCTCCCTCCCCTGGCTGAGCAGCTCCCGTGTCTGGAAGTCTCCAGGGAGATGGTCCCATTGAGAACTAGAACAAAAGCAGAGTAGTAAGGACTAACTGAATCAAGCAAGTTACCAGGCAGTGGAAAATGCCATTCAGTTTGCATCCATGAAGCAGATGGCCCACACAGGATGATTTCATTAGTTTTATCATGTCAGAGGAAATTAATTTGTCACTTTATTATCTTTTCTTTTGTTTATAGAAAAGAAAAGAGATGTGATTTTGTTATCTTTGGCAAAAGCAATTTGTAGAAAGAGCCCCCACCTTAATGGGAAACAAAGCTATGGCAGGAATTTAAAAAAATAATTGTCTTCTAATTGCCTGTTAAGAATCAGCATAGCCTGGAGAATGAAGTGCTGCCTCCTATTGCTGACAAAATTGGCTTCTGTTTCCACCTTCCATATAAAAGATGTGTGTATGTATCCTTTCTTTCTATATGTATATGTCAATATAGCCTTTATATGGCTTGAGAAGGGGATCTTTATATGGGGGAATCTTTTAAATCTTTAGATTATGGGCTGCTGGAACTTTCACTCATTTCTGTGACTGCAGCCCAGGCGTCCTTAGGTCCTAATGTCTGGCAGTACACATTTTTCATTGCGATGTCTTGCATTGAGTTTTTGGCCTGGTCAATGTGAGGGAATTCCAGGCATCTTGATTTCTGTCTTTTAAAGGTGAGAAAGAACTGAATGTGGATTCTTGCCTTAAAAACAAATGAGATCTTTTGAATTTCAGGATCAGGGTTGTTAACTGGGGAGATTCCCCATACTTATTCTCTGGGCACAAACAATTCTTTCATGGCCCCTTTGAATGGATCAAAGTCAAACCTGGAGTTCTGAATGGCTTTTTTTTGTGTGTGTGAGTTCCTTTTATCTTACTGAACAACTATTAATGAGCATTCTGGGAAATTCACCCCCCTGTGGGCGGGGTCTCTAGCACATAATGACCAGGGTGTGTAAACCTGTATACATAGACTCACGCACATTGTGTGTTTGTGTGTTTACTAACGTAAGGATTTTCTGAAACCCTGTGATCTCAAATCAAACACCCAGCCAGCACCGTGCCTTGAAATACCTAAATCCCTTTGCTAATCTTGCTAAAGAAGAACTGGATTTCAAACCTGACTGTACATTATAGCCAATATGGAACTTTGAAGTTTTTTTTAAATAGCCTTTTTGTTGTTGGTTTTGTTTGCTTGTTTGTTTGCAACAAAGAGAGTCTTGCTGTGTAGCTCAGATCTCAACTTTTAGTAGTAGCCCTCGGCCTGCAGAGTTCTGGGAATATAGGCGTGCACCACCGCAGCTGGCTGCATTTCAGCTTAAGAATAGATTTAGCATCTTTGTCGCTGTTCTACTGTTGCTGTTGTCGTTGTTATGATTTTGAGACGTAGGATCACTGTGCAGCCCCGACTACCTTGACCTTTGCAAGCCAGACTGGATTTCGAATTTGTGTCAACCTCCTCCTTCAGCTGCCCTAGAGTGCTGAAATTTAAGGCCTAGATCACCAGGTAGAGCTAAGTTAACTTTTAATTTACGATTAGATTTTGAGAGCTGGAGAGATGACTTGGCCTGTTACGCATGTATACAGCTCTTACAGAAGACATGCATTTGGCTCCCAGTATTCTTACCAGGTAGCCCACAGCTACCTCTAACTCCAGCTTCACAGGATCTGACACCTCTTCTGGCCTCCACAGACAATGCACACACCCCCACCCCCACCCCTACCCC
>LOJH01023708.1:0-19395 GCA_001685095.1 Ellobius talpinus | reverse complement strand
TTGACTCAGTCCCTGGGAAAGGGGCAAAGTGACCCTCAGATGTTCCCTCTTACCCTCATCTGATCTGGCAATCCAGCCAATTATTGGTAATAGCCCTTTTGAATAAGTCAATCATAATAGTTAAAGAACAACCCCCAGACACCCCTCCTTGCTTCTGTGATTTTTTTCTTTAAAAATAGCCTGTATTAGCCATTCGGGGTCTTTCTGGCCTCTCGAATGCTGGAAGACCATTTCATGCCAGAATTAATAAAATCCTCATGCTTTTACATCAGCTGTGGTGTGAGAGATGGTCTCTTGGGGCGACTCCTCTTCAGGGACTGGACTCTAGGGTCCACCATATCTTATCAGTTCACCATGGCTTAAAAGTTAGACTTGGTGCTTGAGTGGCTGAAGTCCATTGGAGTTGGTGGCATCACCCAGGAGCAGGACTGACTTTGAGCTGGGATGGCATGGGTTGTGGGAAAGATCTTTGGGAACAGAATCCAGTGAGGGGAGCAGTGTCATGGGAAGGTGAGTCACTCACTGAATCTGACAGGTGTTGCCTGTGATTGAGTGGTTGGATGCCCACTGGGGTTGGGGACCAGTATGAGATAGGATGGCATGGACTATAGGAAGGGTCCTGAGGGACAGCACTAGTGTCCATTCTTATGAATATTCATAATGGGAAGGAGCAAGCTCAGCATGTAAAAACCTGTAATGTACAATTGAGGAGAAGGGGGAAGTAGAATGGAGCTAAGTCCTGTGCTCTAGAAGAGAAGCAGGTTAATGAAAAGCCCAATGTCAAAAGGAATAAAAGGAGTGGTGACCTCAGGGCAAGGTTTCAACCAGCTAAGTTTCCATATTATAAAAAGGAATTAAAGAGCAACATAAATTCAGGCATGGTGGCACACACCTTTAATATCAGTACTCAGAAGACAAGGGCATGCAGATCTCTGAGTTCAAGGTCAGTTTGGTCTATAAAACAAGCTCCAGGACAGTCAAGCTTAGGCAGTGAGGGAAACCATAGAAAACAGAAAGCCAATGAGGATGTAATTGAACAAAGGGGGGCTTGTTCCAGCCCCAGTTAGCAGTAGAACTTGGCAATTTTGGCCATGTGGTTCTAGTTTTAGGGCCAAGGATAGAAAAAGGGGTTATGAAATCTCTCTGCTTGATTAATGAACATCGCTGAGGCCAGGTGTGTGGCAGGGGTGTCCTGCTGTGGTGGCCCAGAGAGGTCATTGTGTGAAACTGAGAAGATGAAGCCTAGGTTGTCTTGGAGACCCCAAAAATGTTATTTATGACAAAGCCATGGGATACTAACCAAGGAAAGCTGCTAAGAGGGGGTGGAACAGTCAAAAAAAAAAGAGTGTGTTGTAGTCGACAAACCTGAACAGAGTTGGAGATCTGAAGAACATTTTGACATGCAGAGTTTGGAGTTTGCCCAGCTGGTTTTGGTTTCCCTTTGATCCAGTATTTCCTCACCATCTACTTTTCCTCCATTTTAGAATGGTAATGTGTATCCTGTGACATTAATGTGTTGGAAATATGTGGTCTGTTTATAGGAGACTATAGTTAAAAGACTGCATGAGTCTCAGAAGAGACTTTGAACTTTGGACTTTTAAACATTGTTGAGGGGCTGGCGAGATGGCTCAACGGTTAAGAGCATTGCCTGAGTTCAATTCCCAGCAACCACATGGTGGTTCACAACCATCTTTAATGAGGTCTAGTGCACTCTTCTGGCCTGCAGGCATACACGCACACAGCATACTGTATACATAATAAATAAATAAATATTAAAAAAACATTGTTGAGACTGTGATAGACTATGGGGACTTTTGAAGTAGGACTAACTACATTTTATGTTGTGTTATGGCTACAGTTTTCTGGGAGTCAGGGAGAGGAATGTGGTTGTTTACATAGGAATGACCCCCATAGACTCATGTGTTTGAATGTTGGCCCATATGGAGTAGCATTATTAGATATGGCCTTGTTGGAGGAAGTGTGCTACTGTGGAGGTGGGCTTTGAGGTCACTTGTGCTCAAGCTATGCCCAGTGTGACTCACAGTTTCCTTCTGTTGTCTTGTCTGCAGATCAAGATGTAGAACTCACAGCTCCCTCTCCAGCACCAGGTGTGCCTGCCTGCCACTATGATTTTCGCCATGATGATAATGGACTAAACCTCTGAAACTCTAATTAAGTCAAAATTAAATGGTCATGGTATCTCTTCAAAGCAATAGAAACCTGAACTAAGACAGAAATTGGTACCAGTGTAGGGGACATTGCTGTGACAGGTCTGACCATGTTCTGGGGAGAATTATGGAAGGACATTGAAAGTTTGGGCTAGAAGAGCCATTGAGTGTTTGGAGTTTGTGGGGAAGTTCTGTAGGAGCTTGGAAGAAGGTTGAGAGCAGTGCAGGGGATGAAGGCCTGGCTTGTGAAGTTCCAGAGGGAACTTTAAAAACTCTATCAGGACCATATGTTATTTTGAATTACAATTCTGGAGTTCTGGTTAACTAGGAGCTGAAACATTAGTTATGATTACAAGATACTAGAATTACTAAAACAAAATTTTGCTTTGTTGCAATACTTGATGCTAGACAGTTAAATCTAAGACATTAGCAGTGAATAAGAAGAGATCAGTATCATTGAAATGACATCATCTAGGAACTGTTTCCTGAGAGCAGAGAGAAGCTATGTTCCACAGCAGAAGACTCCAGTGTTTTGGAGATTCCAGTACAATAGGTTGACCACCAAGAACAACAGCAGCAGGGAGTGAGCCAGCTGGAGTCTAGAAGACAAACTGTGTGTGCTACAGAGGGCAAGGCCAGCAGAGTGACCTAAGCCCTTTGGGGTGGAGTAAAAGATTGTGAGTGGACCCTCCTTCCCACACAAAAACAAAGACGACCACAGCCAGCATACTTGAAGTGCTAGATCCTTTGGATGGAGGAGAGCAGAGGAAAAAAGAGGAGAAGGAATCCAGGGTATTGGCGGAGGTAATAGATTAAAAGACATAGGTGTCTTGATCTGTCTTACAGATGTAGAATATACAAGGATACAAAATTTCTAGAAAAGGCCTTTCATCTGGATGCGGTGAGGTGGCAGGGAGAGAATACAAGAAGATCATATTTACCTGAAGACTTCAGTGAATTTACTATGCAAATGGAGTCAGATTGTGGGTACTGATGAGAATTCAGAGAGATGAAAACAGCCTGGAATGAAAAATGACAAGTCATAAATTTGAGACCCACTGGGGAAAATGTCAGTGTTTGAGCAAACCCAATGCAGTATATGTGTTGGTTAATCTTGGTCTCCAGCTTCACAGGAGCTAGAATCACTTATGAGCCAAGTTTCTGGGTCCACCCACGAAGGAGTATCTAGATTAGGACAGCATTGATTAGGATAACTAAAGTAGAAAGGCCCAGCCTAAATGTAGGCAGCATTTTCCAGTGCCCCATATATCAGGAGGGCCAAGGGAACCCGTTTTACCTTTTCAAACTTGCTTCTCTTTGTATCTTGCTGGTGAGTTCATTTGCTCTCTAGATCCTGTTGCTACTCTGTTGACATCAGAGCCCACCTTCTTCAATCTTTCACTGTGGACTAAAAACCAGTAGCTTCTCAGGACCACCCCCTCCCAGCCTTCAGAGACAGACTGAGACTGCTGAGGCACCCAGCCTTACAGTCTTAGCAGCTTCTGGGCTCTCAGTGTTCTAGTGTACAGACAGCTCCTGATGGACTATGTAAACAGTATCATGGAAGCCACTCTCGTTAATACCCCTTTGCTATATGCTCATTCTATTGCTTCTCATCCTCCAGGGAAGCCTGAATACAGTAGATACAGAACAAGGCCAAGAATCATACTTGAGTTTGAATAAATGACTATATTATTTCCCCCAACAATTATCTGATGTGAAAGACACCATATATGGACACAGATGACAGAGTCTTCCTTGTACAAAACATTATCTGATATTACACTTGTTAAGTCAAGCACCTTGATGTGTAGACTAGGGTACCATTCTATGCAAGGAGACTTCTTGAAGCTGAAACAAAACCCAGTCTCCCAAACTGTATCCTCACTGAGAGACAAGGAGGATGTGAATAGTTAACTCTGTTGTTCAGTAGCGATCCAGGCATTCCAGTGCATCCCTGCTCATGGGACACCGATAAACATCTCAGACCAGGAATTCTGAATATCAATGACTATGGTACTGTCCTTCTTCAAGTCAGACTGGTGCAAGGGTTGCTATTGGATTGGGTCTGCAAATGAAGATAAATATATGTAATCAGAAGAAGCCAGGATTGTAAAGAGGGTTTGGGGTAAGTGTGTAGATTTAAGAGTTTAAGACTATTTGAAATATAAAGCTGAATGGTAACTATAAATATAACAGAGAAAGTCAAATGCTTTCAAAATAAAATTAAAATGACAATGTGATGTCAATAAGTTTGATTGTTTTATTCAGTTCAGCTAATTTTTAAGAAATAAAAACCTGGATTTCCTTTCCCAACAAGTGAAAACTTGCTTTCCTATCTATTAAGATGGTATAAATTGGGTACTTTGACAAAGGCCAGCAAGTAGCAGAGGGTGCAGTATCTTTAAGCATCATTTTATGGTCAGTAAGGAAAACCTATAAAGTTTCCATTTTTTTAAAAAGAATCAATCCTCCATAAAGAATAGAGAGTTGGTTGTTGAATGATTACTAAGCAAAGGAGTTGAGATAAAATTGTCCATAAACTCTGTTCCCAGTGGTCAAGCTCAAAGCAATGTCATAACAAGGTACTTTTTATTAACTGGGCAATTAACACCATCATTATGAAACAGCTCTCAAATATCAAGTGCCTTAAATAAGTTTTGTACAGATGTTGGAGCTTATTCAATTTGAGTTCGAATCCCATGGGAACTACTTAGAGTACAGGTATTTTACAATCCTAATTTCAGCAAAGCTGGGTCCATGTATTGTCAAGCAGAAGGGAAGACATGGTGCCTTGCTGCCCAGGCACAGAAGGATTGAGCTCTGCCACAGCCTTAGAGTGCATCTCCATTGAGTCTCTGTGTGGAGCTCACAAGACTGCCACTCACCACAGCTCTCTCTTGAGATAGCTATGCTCGTGGGAAGTCCTATGCTTTGTTAGTAGATGTGGAGGATGAGCTTCTAATAAGACTTGATGGATTGGAACTCCACTGCTCTGGTGCAGTCACACACCCCCAGTCTGCACAAAGGTGAGAGACCAGCCTCTAGACTGTACTAGCACCCCATCCCCGCCACACCCACTGGACTCTGTCCCTCCAAGACCCACTCTGCCACCCAACCCCATGTACATGAACAGCTTCCCTCATGAGCTATCCCATGCAACCCCAGAAGAGTACATAAACACAGGCATAAACCACACCAGTTGAAAAAAAAACAGGTGAGTGACTGGCCTCTCAACTGGACTGTCCCAAAGTCCAGGCTCTAACTAAACCCTGGGACATAACCCATGTCCCTCCTCCTCTCATCCCAGCACCAGAGAGGCAGCTGGGCCCTGCCTCCACCTCTGGTAGAAATCCATTGCCTGTAGTCCCCACCAGCCCACAAGCAGGTAAGAAACCTGCCTCCAGGCTCACCCCTACCCCTAGCACCCACTGAACTCTCTCCCTCCAAAACCCACTCTGCTGCCCAATCCCATGCACCTGAAAATCCTCCCTGTGGCCAGTTCTCCCCTGCAAATCCAGCAGACTACATAGGCACAGGTGCAAACCACAAAAGTTGGAAGAACAGGCACAGACACAAGCCACACCAATTGGAAAAAAAGATGAGCAAACAGCCCAGAGAAGCTAGCAAGGAGGGTGCTAAGAGAAACATATATAGATCCCCCTGGGAAGGGGAAATAGATAAGATCTCCTGAGAAAATTGGGAGCATGGGGGTTGGTGGAGTAAGGAGGGCAGAAGGGAAGTAGGAAGGGAGAAGAGGAGGAGAACTTGAGGGAATAGAATAGTCAAGATGAGGGAAGGACAGAGACAGAGAGCAAGGAAAGAGATATCATGACTGAAGGAGCCATCATGGGGCTATCAAGATATCTGGCACTAGAGAGATTCTCGAGAATCCACAAGGATAACCTCAGCAAAGACCCTAATCAGTAGTGGAGAGGGTGCCCGATCTGGCCTTGTCTTGTAGTCAGATTGATGACTACCCTAAATATCACCAAAGAACCTTCATCCAACAACTGATGGAAGTAGAGGCAGAAATCCACAACAGAGCACTGGGCTAAGCTCCCAAAGTCCAGTCGAAGAGTGGGAGGAGTGAGAATACGAGGAAAGAGGGTAAGCATGATGGGGACACCCACAGAAACAGTCTACCTGAGCCAATGGGAGCTCACCAACTTGGCCGTGATAAGGAAGGGATCAACACAGGAACAAACTAAGCATTTGGAATGTGGGCGACAGTTGTATGGCTGGGGCAAATTGTTGGGCCACTGACAATTGCACCAGGATTTATCCTTACTGCGTTTACTATCTTTTTGGAACCCATTCTCTTTAGAGAGCTACCTTGCTCAGCATTGATATAGTAGAGAAAGCTTTGGTCCTTCCTCAAAGCAATATGCCTTACCCTCTCTGAGGGGTGGATAAAGATGGGGTTGGAGGGGAAGATGGAGGGGATGGGAGGAGGGGAGGAACTGGGAATTGGGATTGCTATGTAAAATAAAAGGGTAGTTTTTTGTTGTTGTTTTTGTTTTTAAATAAGATAAAAACAGAAGAAAAATACACCCAACAACTGAAAGAGCAACATGGCACCACCAGAACCCAGTGATTCTGCAACAGCAAACCTGAGCATTCCAATGCAATTGAAACACAAGGAAAAAAAACTTTAAAATTACTTTATTAAGATAATAGAGGTTCTTACAGAGAAAATTAAAAATTCCCTTAAAGAAGTCGAGAAAAGGGCAAATAAAAAATGGAAAGAAATTAATAAATCCCATAAAAAATCAAAGAAAGTCATGAAAAAACAGGAGATGGAACTGGTTAAAGACTTGAAAACTGAAAAATAAACAATAAAGAAAGCACAGTCCTAGGGAATTCTGGAAGTGGAAAATCTGGGGAAGCAAACAGAAACTACAGATGCAAGTATCACCAACAGAATACAAGAAATGGAAGAGAGAATCTTGGGTGTCAAACAGAAGAAATAGATTCATCAGTCAAAGAAAAATTTAAATTTAATAAATTTCTAATGCAAAATATTCATGAGATCTTGGACACCATGGAAAGTCTTTACCTAAGAATAATAGGGAGAGAAGGAGAAGAATCCCAGCTCAAAGGCACAAAAAACATTCTCAACAAAATCATAGAATGACATGCATATATGTACAAGATGCTTACAGAACACCAGATAGGCTGGACAAAAAAAATACAGAAGACTAAAGAAAGAATTTTAAGAACTGGAAAGGAAAAAGGCCAAGTAACGTGTAAAGGCAGACTGACCAGAACTATACCCGACTTCTTAATGTAGAGTCTAAAAGCTAGAAGGTCCTGGTTAGAAATTTTACAGACACTAAGGGATCATGGATGCCAGCCCAGACTACTATACCTAGCAAAATGTTTGATCAGCATAGATAGAGAAAACAAGATATATCATGACAAAACCAGATATAAACAATACCTATCCACAAATCCAGCACTACAGAAAGTTCTAGAAGAAAAACTCCAACTGAAGAAATTCAGTTACATCCATGAAAACACAGGCAATATATAATTTCACAACAGAGAAACCCAAAGAAAGGAAACACAGACACTACCACCACCACCAAAACAAAAATAAACAAACAAAAATCCAAATAACAGTAACTAAGGATCACTGGTCAATAACCTCTCCTAATATCAATGGACTTAATTCGCCAATAAAAAGACACAGGCTAACAGAATGAATACAAAAACAAGATCCATCCTTCTGGTACACACAAGCAACACACCTAAACTTCAAAGACAGACATAATCTCAGAGTAAAGGATTGGGAATAGATTTTCCATCAAATGGACATAAGAAGCAAGCTAGTGTAGCAATCTTAATATCTAACAAAATAGATATTCAAACTAAAATTAATCAAAGGAGATGAAGAAGGACTTATCATATTTATCACAGGAAAAATCCATCAAGATGAAGTCTCAATTCTGAACATCTATCCACAAATACAAGGGTAACCACTTTTGCCCAGTTTTGTAAAATAAATATTACTAAAACTTAAATCACACAGCAAAGCCCACACATTGATAGTGTGAGACAACACACTACACTTACTAATGGGCAGGTCTGCCAGACAGAATTTTAACAGAGAAACAAGGTAACTAACAGATGTTACGACTCAAATGGACTTAATAGACATCTACAGAGCATTTCACCCAAACACAAAAGAATATTTCTTCTTCTCAGCACCTCATTGGGACCATGACTAAAATTGACCACATACTCATACATACACATACCACATATACATAATGGAAAACTCAACAGATACAAAATTTGGAGTAATCCTTTGTGTCTTATTGGACCATGGGCTAAAGTTAGAATTCAACAACAGTATAAATTACAGAAAGCCTACAAATTTATGGGAACTGAACAATTCTCAACTGGACCACCACTAGGTCAAAGAAGAAATAAGGAAAGAAATTAAAGATGTTCTAGAATTCAATGAAAATGATTCCTCAACATAGACAAACTTATGGGACACAATGGAAGTGGAAAGTTGATAGCACTAAGTACCTACATAAGGAATTTGGAGAAATCTCACATAAGTGACTTAACAACACACCTGAAAACTATAGAACAAAAATTTATAAAGTCACCCAAGAGGACTAGATGCCAGGAAATTACCAAACTCAGGACTGAAATCAATAAAACAAAGAGAAAAATACAAAAAAAATCAATGAAACAAAGACTTGGTTCTTTGAGAAAGTCAACAAGATAGACAAACCCTTCTTCAAACTAATAAAAAGGCAGAGAGAGAATATCCAAATTAACAAAATCAGAAACAATAAGGAGGACATAATTGACTGAGGAAATCAGAGCACTATTGGGTAATACTTAAAAACCCATACTCAACAAAATTGTAAAATCTGAAACATGGGCAATTTTCTGGATAGGTACCCAACTCCAAAATTAAATCAAGACCATATAAAGAATTTAAGTAAGCCTATAACCCCTAAGGAAATGGAAACAGTCATTAAAAGTCTCCCAACCAAAAAATGCCCAAGGCCAGATGGTTTCAGTGCAGAATTCTGCATGAATTTCAAAGAAGAGATAATAACAATATTCTTCAAATTGTTCCACACATAGAAACAGAAGGGACATTGACAAATTCTTTTTATGAGGCCACAGTTACCCTGACACCCAAATCACACAGAGACTCAACAAAGAAAGAAAATTATAGACCAAACTTCCTCATGAACATTGATGCAAAAATACTCAATAAAACACTGGCAAACTGAATCCAAGAACACATCAGAAAAATCATCCACCATGATCAAGCAGGCTTCATCACAGAGATGCAGGGACTGTTCAATATATGAAATCTTTTAATGTAAATGACCATATAAACAAACTGAATGAAAAAATATACAATGATCATCTCATTAGATGCTCAGAAAACCTTTGACAAAATGCAACACCCCTTTGTGATAAAGGTTCTGGAGAGAACAGAGAAGGAACATACCTAAACATAATAAAGGCATTATACAGCAAGCCAATAACCAACATTAAATTGAGTGGAAACTCAAAGTGATTCCACTAAAATCAGGGACAAGATGAAGCTGTCCATTATCTCCATATCTATTCAATATTGTACTCGATGTTCTAGTTAGAGCAATAAGGAAACAAAAGGAGATCAACGGGATACAAATTGGAAGGGAAGAAGTCAAACATTCACTATTTGCAGATGATATAATAGTTTACATACATGACCCCAAAAATTCTATCAGGGAACTCCTGCAGCTGATAAACATCTTCAATAATGTGGCTGAATTCAAGCTTAAATAAAAAAATGGGTAGCCCTCCTGTATACAAAAGATAAATGGACTGAGAAAGAAGTCAGAGAAACAACATCCTTTATAATAGCCACAAATAATATAAAATATCTTGGAGGTAACTCTAACCAAACAAGTCAAAGCCCTATATGACAAGAATGTTTAAGTCTTTGAAGAAAGAATTTGGGGAAGAGATCAGAAAGTGGAAAATTTTTCCATGCTCATGGATCGGTAGTATTAACATAGTATAAATGGCAATCTTACCAAAAGCAATCTCCAGATTCAACCCAATCCCCATGAAAAATATGAACACAGTCCTTCATAGACTTAGAATAACACTCAACTTCAGATGGAAAAACAAACAAACAAACAAAAAACCAGAATAGCTAAAACGATCTTGTACAATAAAAGTACTTCTGCAGGTATTACCCCTCCTGACTTCAAGCTCTACTATAAAGCTATAATAATAATGAAAAGTTTGGTATTGGCATAAAAACAGAAATGTGGATCAATGGAATTGAATTTAAGACCCTGACATAAATCTACACACCTATGAAGACCTGGTTTTTGAGAAAGTAGCCAAAAATATGCAATTGGAAAAAAATCATCGTCAACAAAGGGTGCTTGCATATCTGCATGGTGGCAGGTAGAAGAATGAAAGTAGATCCATACCTATGAGTCCACAAAACTCGAGTCCAATTGGATCAAGGACCTCAATATAAATCCAACTATACTGCAGCTGATAGAAGAGAGAGTGGGAAGTAGCCTTGAGCGCATTGGCACAGGATACAACTTCCTGAAGAGAAGAACAGTAGTGTGGACACTGAGATTGACAATTAATAAATACACGGGACCTCCTGAAACTGAGACGCTTCTGGAAGGCAAGACACTGCCAAGAGGACAAAACAGGAGCCTACAGAATGGGAAAAGATCTTTACCAACCCCTTATACTAGGTAGACATCAAAATACCAAATAATTCCACTAAAAAAATTAAACAGAATTCTCAACAGAAGAACCTCAAATGGCTGAGAACACTTAAAGAATGGGGGATTAGGTTGGGGGGGTTGGGAGGAACAAGATGAAGGGAGAGATAGGGAAGTGTGATTGGTATGTAAAATGCACAACAAATTAAAAAAATGTTCAGTATCCTTAGCTATCAGGGTAACACACAACCAAATGACTTTGAGATACAATCTTATACCTGTCACAAATCAAAAATGCTAATGAGAGCCTATGTTGGAGAGAATGTGGAATAAGGGATCAGTCTACCTCCAGACAGTGATAGCACTCTTGGGCATATACCAAAATGATGCACAATCATATCACAAGGACACTTGCTCAGCTATGTTCATAAAAGTATTATTCATAATAGCCAGAAATTGGAAACAACCTAGATGCCCCTCGACCAAAGAATGGATAAAAATAATGTTGTACATTTACACAATGGAGTATTTGTAAGCGAATGTTAAAGTTCTGGAGGGAAAGTTATCCTGACTTAGGGGAGCCAGGCTACACCTAGAGTGGCGATAGGACAGTTCTGGAGGGCAGAGCCCCAGTAGGACAGCTCTGGCGGCTAGAAATGCAATAGGACAGTTCAGTTCTAGAGGGAAAGGCAGCCTGACTTGTTGGGAAGTCAGGCTATACCTAGAACTGCAATTGGGCAGCTCTGGAGACTGGAGTCACAATAGGACAGCCTGGAGGGAGAGGCATCCTGACTTGTTGGGAAGTCACCTGACACTTGAAGCTGGGGTGTGGTGGGGGATGGTGTCCCCCCCCAGGATACAGGAATCCTGCTCCTCTCCTGGAGACAGCTGTTACAGCTGAGCTTTGCTCCGTGCCCCTCCAACGCCTTAAGGGGGCTTCCCAGCAGAGCTGCCCTTCTTATTTCTGACCCAAGATGTTGCTTCTTCTGCTTCGCTCTGCTAAAGGGAAGAAACCTCTGCGGAAATGTCGCGTTCTCCTCAGGCTTCAGTGAAGAGTTGTTAATTTTTTTCTGCACAGTCCCCTAAGGGATGTCTCAGCAAGGTTCTTTTGTTCTTCTGCTCTGCTCAGCCTTGCTCAGCCCCACTGAAGGACGTCTCAGCAAGGTTCTTCTATTCCTTGCTAGCGAATGAAGAAGATTGTCACCCAAGACTTTCGAGAAAGATTTGCTTGCAAAGGAGTAGTTCAGGAGAGAGGCTGCCTCTGCAGGAGTGGGAAAGTACAGCCAGCAACTGAACTGGCAGAGGGACTTATATAGGATTTCTTAGGGACAGACGTTTCCCACGGAAAAGATTTTCTCAGGGATTGGTTAGTTTTCTTACTCAGGAGTTGATTAGCTTCATTGGTCTGGGGGCAAAGACGGCTCTGATTTCAGTGCTAAACTGTGTTGATTTCACTGTTCTTTTAAGCCTTTGGCTTTAATTTTAGGGCCGGGATGTAGTTTTTTTCACTGGCTCTGATTCTCAGGCCAAGGTGTTTTTCTTTGGCTCTAATTTCAGAGTCAGGGTGTTTTTCCCTTGGTTCTGGGTTCAGGGCTAAAGTGTTTCTTCTTTCATGAGTTCAGGTCTGAGCTCCAGGGTGTGTTTCTTTCCCTAGCTCTGGTTTCAAGGCTAGGGTGGGTTTCTTTGGCTAACCCCTTTTTCCTATAGTATTAGTCAGCAGAGCAAATCAATGGCATCATGAAATTTGCAGGCAACGGATGGAACTAGAAAAAATAATCCTGAGTGAGGTAACCCAGACCGAGAAAGACAGACACAGAATGTGCTCACTCATTAGTGGCTATTAGATGGAAAGCAAAGGAGAGCCAGGCTACCATCCTTAGCCCCAGAGAAGTTAAGGAATATGGGGGACACTAAGAGGGCTACATGGATCTCCCTGGGAAGAGAAAATAGATGAGATATCCTGGGTAAATTGGGAATGGGGGAGGACTTGGGAGATGGGATCATGAGGGGTCGGGATGGTTGAATTGGGGGCAGGATGGATGGGGAGAGTAATGAAAGAAGTCACAGAGCATCACCTAACCGTTTATACTCTCACTGTCTACTACGTTTTTATTCACTTAGGCATCACAACAAAGAAAAAGAAATGACCGCTGAAACAAGAAAAACAATTAACTTGATATCCTCTGCCATGCCTCATGTAACCTACTGCCTGCATTTTGTTCCTTGTGATCTACTATTTCTTGGGTTCCCTCCTAATGTTAAGGAGGTTTTCTTATGTACTCTATGAAACGCAATAAAAATTGAACATAAATAATTCTCCCCACCAAATATCTTCTACGTGTTTTCCCCTTTATGACTTACTATGAAGACTGCTTGTTTTCTAATCTAGTAGCACTGCATTTAAATATTACTGGCATTTATACTGTTATTAAATGCTATGTTATGAATTTGTTTCTTTTATGTTTGGTTGCTTTTGTGCCACTGGGAATCCAACCCATGGTCTTGTGCATGGTGGCTAACTATTCTGTGACTGAGTTACAATGCTGCAGGTTTTTTTTTTTGGCTAGCAACAAAATATTATGGCAGGTTACAGCAGACGCAAGAAACAACTGCTGACAGATGTTCTCATCACATAGGATAACTGTTAGGCAGAGGTTCTCAGCCTGTGGGTGGCAATGCCTTTGGAGGTCAAATATTAGTTATCTTACATATCAGATATTTACATTATGATTCATAACAGCATCAAAATTTCAACTATAAAGTAGCCATGAAAGTTGAGGTCACCATAACATGAAGAACCGTATCAAAGGGTTGCAGTATTAAGCAAGTTGAGAACCACTGGGAGCAATGAATATTTTAATTAGCTAGACTTGTGTTCCGTACTGTGTACTTCACAAGTCTCATGGTGTACACAATAAATATGTGCAAGCTTAAAATGTATTAATGTTTAACTTTTAAACAATGAATCAAAGAATTTCAGTATAAAAATATAGTAGTAGGAGGTATAGGCAATTGTGAGCCACACCACCTGATAATGGGGAATCACACTCAGGTCCTCTATAAGAGTAATGAAACTTTAACTAGTGAAAGAAGTCAGCTGTAGCCCAACATCTGACTTCTTATGAAGATACAGGGCATTTGATTTCAGGTCCTCATGATTGCACAGCAAGAGCTCACCTCCTAAGTCATCCTCCAGCCTCAGATTGTGTTTAACTACGAGTGCTGTGGAAGCTAAAATGTTAGGACTATATTTTCCCATATAAGTATTTAATTTTTAGAACAAAAATCTTCATCTCTCAGAACCAAGGGTAGAATTGCTTGCTATAGAAGAAGATTGGAAAGAAGGATTTTTATGCCACATACTTTAAGGATCAAGGATATAATCCAGATATCAGAGAGGATATCATTGCTTCTAAAATGGCCTGTTTAATCCAAAGAACAATGTACATTTAAGATAAGACTGTCTTACTGAAATATTCACAAGTAGGTTATTGATGGCAAAGCTAGCTCTTGTCACTTTCAGAGGCTATTTCTTTATGAGCATGCAACAGGGAGAGAAATAGTTTCATAGATGTAGATGTTAATAGAGAAAAGTGATCAGCATCCTTAAAGAATCTACAAGGAATATAGATAGGAAGGAAGACGTAAGCACAGGAGATTTGGTCCTGGGGGCTCCTATCCCCCGAGTGTCCTGTAGCTCTGCAGCTGTCTCTGTATTTATTCTATCTACTACCCAGGTTTTAAGCTACATTTTCTTATCTTTAAAGATGAGTTTGAAAGGTTTTGAGATGTCAGCTTCATCTTGCCTGGAGTCATGTGAACCATGGGCAAAGGGCAAAGGTTAGCTGTAATTGTCAGTTGGTTAAATGAGGTGGGCTGACCCACTCTGAATTTAGGTGCCACTTGGGAAAAGCTCAAACAGCATTAGAGTGGGGGGAAAAAGTCAGTTGTGTAAAAGCTGATGTGGCATGGCCAGCTGCTTCAAGTTCCTGTTTCCTTGATGTCCCCACAATGATGGACCAGAGTCCGGAATTGCTAGTTAAAATAACCCTTCCACACCCCTCCGCATACAAACCCTTGCTTTGTTTCAAGATAGTTGATCACAACAACAGAAATGAAACCAGAACAGCATGTAAGAAAGTCAAACAATAGGCACCATCTGCTAACCTTACAATGAAATTCTAAATTCTTTCCTTGAGCAGTCAGATTTATATTACTGCATGACACATAAGCCAAGTATGTTGACATTGCTAATAATATTTTCAGGTTAGAGGAGCGATCATATTGAAAGCTAGGGCCCTTCCTCTCACCCCAGCCACTTTATTTCTTATTTTTCCATTTTCTCTGACTCCTCCCAAGAGAGCTCTCTCAGTTACCCTTCTGAGTTGTTTCTCCCTCTTTTCTCTCTCTCCCTGAGGAAAGGCACTCTTTTATGGTCTTGTTAAAGGCCAGCAATTCAGCTTCCCTGTAGATGCTGCTTTTGTGCTCAGGCCTTCCTGGTTCTGAAGGATGCCTGCCAGGCTGTTTTCCCCAGAGTCAAGAGTGTCTCATTCTGATCCCATCTCCCTGAATCACCAAGCAAGGATGCTGATGAATTCTTCCCCAAATCTGCCACAGCAAGCACAGAGAAATGTAGACACTGTTGAAAGATGTAACGTCCTACAAGAAAAGCTTATATCTGCTGTGAATGTGTGACCATGGAATTTATTCCATGCTATCTTAGAATAATTACCCCTGAGCTCTTTGTTTTATGGAGAATTCGACTGACAAGTCCCAAAGCTTGCTTTATAGCAAGTGCCTACTCATTAACTATGAATGTTCTGATTATCCATAGGGGATAAGCTATCCCATGAAGGATCTTGTGATTCTGTCCTTCTGCTAACTGAGGATGAGGTTGTAGCCTATGTATGAACATGTAGCTATATATACAAGCTGCCAAGTGTAATCTAATGGAGTATATTAGTCAATGATGGACAGCAGTAGCCATAAGGTTGTAGTGGAGCAGAAAAATCCCCATGGCCAACATTTCGATTTGCCTTTTCTATATATAGATATGTTTAGGTATGCAAACATTTCCTGCTGTGTAACAGCTACCCCAGGCTTCAGTACAGTAACCTGATGTACAGGTTTATAGTCTGGAACAATAGGCTGTACTACGTAGATTTGCACAAGTATGCCCTGTGAGCATTACAAAATTGAGAAATTGCCTAATGATCTATTTTCTGAGTAAACCCTTATAAGGTGAATCGAACCTATATATGTGTTACTTTTTTGTTACTATTATTAAAATACCATTGCAAAAGCAGCTAATTCAAAACTATATCATGGCAGGAAAGTCAATGTGGTAGAGACTTGGATGAGCTGGTCACATGCCATCCAAACTCAAGAAGTAGACAGCAATGAATTCTCACTGCTGCTTAGTTCACCTTCTCCACCTATACCAGTGGCTTTCAACCTTTCTAATGCTGTGACTTTTAATGCAGTTCCCCATGTTGCTGAGCAACCATGGAATTATTTTGATGCTGATTCATAAGTGTAATTTTGCTACTATTATGAACTATAATGTAAATATCTGTTATGCAGGATGTCTGATTTGGGATTCCAGACTCAAGTCTGTGGAATGTGGTTGTTCCCCGAAATCTCTCAAAGATTTTACATGTAGGTGTAGGAAGTTCCTTCCCAGCTTGGGTTAAAAAACCAGCATCTGCCTCATGGGGCAAAAGGTCATGTTATTTTAAAAACTAGCAAATCTTATCCTCCCCACTAGAAAACTGGTGCCAACAAATATCCTTTTGTGGACAGTCTGTCGGATGATAAACTAAGGGATGTACCACTTCTGTTGTTGCCATGACAATGGGCTCCTCCTTCCCTGTACTTCCCCCTGCTGAGGGATGTCTTCGTACTAGAAATGTGAGCCTGCCTCCCCTCAATGCTGCCTCCCCTCAATCCGACTGTGTATGCAAATTAGGTATATTTTGCTTGTTCCTTTGTCTTTAAGCTATATATAAACTAGCTTGTTACCCCACCACACAAGCTGCCCCGTACACCCACAGTTTTCCTAATGGATCCTAACTCACACTAACAGCCGCTTGATTCCTTAACCTCTGTACTCCCCTGGGTCCTAAGACTGCCTGTGCACCTTGGAGTCTTGGTGCAGATGCAAATAACACTCTGATATGTGACCCCAAAGGGGTTGCGGCCCACATGCTGAGAACCTCTGACCTATGCAGTCCAGAAGCCAAGCCAGGGAATACTACCACCCTCAGGGACTGAATCTTCCCTCTTCAGTTAATGCAACCCAGCCTATCCCCCACACGTATGCCAATGGACCCACAGTCTAGAGAACCTATACAGTTTATACCAGCTATCAAATTTATACATGGATTCATATAAATTATCATATATATGCATACATACATATGAACAATTTGCTCTTTCCCATTCTCTCAGTGCTCTCCTTCTGATTTCTCATGTGTTAATAGCTAATAATCCATCACGGTTTGGCCATACTCCCAGTTCTCCTTTCTTTCACACTGCAGGCATTTCTGATACCACGGTAATAAAATGACTTGCTGTGGACAGTGAATGAATGAAGTGCTTCTAGGCAGAAGCTCTTAAAATGTGGCACAGTTTCCTTGTCTTCTGAAATGCCAAACCAAAAGAATGCCTTGTGCTGTAATGGTGACAGTATGAAGATGGCCAGCCTTCACCCAGTGCTGACCCTATCAGGGGCAGAAGAATAGACTCTCAGATCATCCTAACCTAGCCCATCACTACCATTAAAACAAACCCTATGTCCTTTAGTTTGTTAAAGTCTATACTTTGAATTCATGTCTCTAAATCGCAACTCACTCTAATTTCGTTCAGTTAAGATTGCATTTTCTAGTAACATGGCTGCCTTGAACCTATGTATGTTTACTTTTATATATATAAAATCTATTACAAATATTATATAAGCTTTCTGCCTGTTTGCTTCCCTATTGATGCAGTAAATGCACATTTTGGACCTATTTATAACACATTTAATATTGTTACAAAAATTCCTTGTTATGAATGATTTGAAAATACCTAATATAGTATAGAAGATGACTGCATAGGAAAACCTCATGGCATGTATCAGCTTAAGATCCTAAGTAAGAAGTGAGCATAAATAACTCAATGGCAAGAAAGCAAATAGTCTTTTGAGCCTACTGAGTAGATGTTTGTCAAAACAAAACATACAACTGACCAGCAGGTACAGAAAGTGCTCAACATAATTAATTATTGTAAAAATTAAAATGAAAATGATGCAACAGTCAAAATGCCATCATCAGCAGATGAAGGAAGCAATATGGGCAGTAAGTGGAGATGGTAGGTCCTTGTGACTGTAGATGGCAATGGCGATTAGTACGGTCATTATGGAGAGCTAGAGGTAGAACTACCATGTGAACCAATAACACCACTTCTGAATACCCAGCCAATGGACTTGCACAATGTATATTGAAGAATCATTTGTTTTTTTTTTGTTTATGACAGCATTATATAAAAAGCTAAGTTTTAGAATGGGCCCTAAGTGTCCATCCATGGCTGAGTAGAAAAAGTGTGTATGTGAGCAAGGAAATACTATTCATCATTAAAGGCTGGGGATGATTTTGGCATTTGTAATTGTGTGGAGGAAGGCATTACTTTAAGTGAAAAGAGCCAGACAGACAAAAAGCATCTCCAGTTCTTATTTTTAAGTAGAATCTACATCCCTTGAACTCTTGGTAGGAGAAAGTGCAAAGGTAGTTACCAGGAACTTGGGTTGAAAGAGGCTGATAAACACCATTCAAAGGCCTCAGGATTTCTATTTTAATGGAAAATAGATGGGAAAAATTCTAGATTTCTTCTGATGCGATGTATACCATAATGAGAGAAAGCATAAATGATTTTTTTTGGAAAGAGTTTTATAAAATCAGTAAGCCTGATAAAAATGTGTGTGGTTAACCTCACAGAGCAATGGTTCTTCATGGAGTCTGCACTCTTCAGTTGTGGTGATGTTTCCTGTATACTTCCAGAAAGGACTTTCTTTCACTTTCTACCACACAAAATACTTTAGTTTTCTTGAACTATTTTTTTTGAAACTCTATATTTTGAAAAATGCTTTCCTCAAAGCATCTGAAAACTGTAGCATGAGGGCCTGCTTGTTGGGGTTTCTGTCCTGCCCAGTTTCCACAGCCGGTAAATCCCAAAGAAATCACACAGAGTCTACATTAATGATAAACTGATTGGCCCATTAGCTCAGACTTCTTATTAACTCTTATAACATATATTAGCCCATTATTCTAGTATATGTTAGGCATATGGCTCAGTACCATTTTCAGTGGGGTAGGTCATATCCTGCTTCTTCAGTGTCTGGACAGGACTGCAGAGGGAGATTCTTGCTTCCCAGAATTCTCCTGTTCTCATTGACCTGCCTCTACTTTCTGTCGGGTTGTCCCGCCTATACTTCCTGCCTGGCTACTGACCAATCAGCATTTATTTAA
>LOJH01023707.1:6905-19059 GCA_001685095.1 Ellobius talpinus | reverse complement strand
TAGATAGATAGATAGATAGATAGATAGATAGATAGATAGGCAGGCAGGCAGGCAAGCAGGTAGATGGGCATAGGCTGGAATAGGAAGCAGGAAAGCAGCAAAGACCTCAGATTTATGGACATTGACTCTAAAATCTGCCATTCTAAACACAGGCTCAGGACTCTCCCTCTTACATCAAAGGGTTTGGTTTCAGCACCACTAAGAATGGAGAGGAAATGTGCAGAGTGAGCCAGGCTATGCAGATGTGGAGGCAGTGGGTGAGCACAGATGGAGTTTGAAGCAGGCTCCCTGACTCCTTGTGGCTTATGCTTTTATAACTGACCAGAACTTAAGACTCGGGGAATGAAAGAGGCAACCAAGAGGCCATCCCAGGGCATTTCAGGCCCTCTGAGGCCCTCTCAGGCACCTGACCACTCACTCACTCATCTGGACTCCGGGGCGAGCAAGTTGGGCTGTCTAGTGGAACTTCACACATTTATAACAGATTTATAAGGCCATGTGGACATGTTTGCTTTTTTTTCAGTTCCTCATAAGTGATGCCATTATGGCAGTCATAACTCTTATTTACTCCATCAGCAGGCTGCTGGCATCGGCACAGAAATAGATTTGGAGAATTTATCTCATACACGCATCATGAGGAAGCGACAAAGACGCACAGGTGAGATTTATGTGGGTGGGGGCCAGCATCCATCACCCCCACTTTCGCATTAAGGGCTGCTCCTCCAAGAGAGACATTACCCTTCTTAATCAGAGCAAAGTAATTGTTTATAAACTTCCTCACTGTGACAGCTCATCACTCCTCATTGCTCTCCAGGTGGGGCTTTCAGGAGGCTTTGGGAAAGCCATGAGATCAGTGGCAAATTGTGATCATGAGATGACACAGGATAGCCCTTTGGTCCTTGTAACTTCACCTGATGACAGGTGTGGGGGTGAAGCCAAGGCGCCCTGCAGAACGGATGCTTCAATGTTTACAAACAAGTCTGACAGATTTGTGCACTGAAAGCACACCAAGGCTCTCGGCTGCAAATGTACCAGCCTCATTCCTGATCTCCAATCCTGGCTGTACTGGTTTCCCTACTTGAAGGCCTTTTCTCCCTTTCATCTGTCCCAGGCCTGCCCTGTTATCCAAACCCTGCTTAAATCCTGCCTTGTTCTGACACTAAGACAGCAGAAAGCAGTTTGTGGACGAAGAGGACCAGGGACCAAGTCCTGACTCTGTCACTCCTGCTATGCGTGTCCAGAGCTCCCTGCTCTGAAGTTCATTTGGCATCACAGTCCTCAGCAGGCTTCCCTTCTTCACACTGCAGCCACTTCTGAGTCTTCCCAGCTCTGGCTATAAAGGAGAATCCTCTAGGAAGTTTATGGAAAAAATTATCACTCCTGACCCATTCAAGTAGCATGTCTGGGATGGGGCCTGGTGTTGGGAATGTTTACTGCCCAGGGGTTGGGAGAGCAACTTCAGATCTCCATGCCCTGATTCATAACTAGTGCACCAGAATCTGTTCAATGGAAGGGTGGCTGCATGGGTAGACACATAGACAGGTAGATGGGTGCGTAGATGGATGGGTAGAAGGGATGGGTAGACACATGGACAGGTAGACGGGTGCATGGATGGATGGGTGGAAGGGATGGGTAGACACATAGACAGGTAGACAGGTGCGTAGATGGATGGTTAGAAGGGATGGGTAGACACATGGACAGGTAGACAGGTGCATAGACGGGTGGTGGAAGGGATGGGTAGATGGGTGGGTGGAAGGGATGGGTAGACACATGGATAGGTAGACAGGTGCATAGATGGGTGGTGGAAGGGATGGGTAGATGGGTGGGTGGATGAGTAAATTGGTGGGTACATGAGTGGGTTGGTGCGTGTGTGGGGGTGGAATATATTAGTTACTTTTCTATTGCTGTGATAAAACACCATGACCCAGGCAATTTATAGAACATTTATTCTCAACCCTCCTAATGCTGTGACCCTTTAAGACAGTTCCTCTTGCTATGGTGACCCCCCAAGCATAAAATTACTTTGTTGATATTTCATAACTATAATTTGGCTACTGTTATGAATTGTAGTGTAAATATCTGATATGCAACCCCTAAGGGGCCCGTGACCCACAGGTTGAGAACTGCTGTTAGAGAGGAAATGTTTATTGGGCATATGGTTCCAGAGGGTCAGAGTCCATGATGGTGGATGGAGGCAGCAGGCATGGTGGCTGGGGCAGAGACTGAGAACTCACATCACAACTGCAAGCACAAAGCTGAGAAAGCAAGCTAGAAATGGCTCGAGTTTTTAAACTCTCAAAGCCCGCCTCTAGTGATGAACCTCCTCCAATAAGGCCATGCCTCCTAGGCCTCCTCAAAGAGCCCCACTAGCTGGGGACCAAGCATTCTATGCCTGGACTATGGCGAGCTCTCACTCAAACCACCACAGGGGGTGCATGGATCATAACCTAATGTTTCCCTGTAACCACAGAGTTAATCTTGTCTTCTTCTCTGGACCATGAGTTCCCTTGGGGCAAGGTTTCACGTGACTTTTGCTTCTCGCAGTGCTCAGAATGGAGCCAGACTAAATGCTCAAGGGTGTACCAATACTCTTACTTGTTAAATCACGATACCGGGAGAAGAGGCACTAAATACGGCATCTTCAAATCAACCTGCCTTAGATTTCTTACAGTGTTAGTAGCATCAACAGTACGGCAGGATCAAGGGGCTCCGGTAAATTTTTAAGTGTGGTAGAATGGGAGAGTGGTCTGCACTTGTCAGTTACTTCCTCCAGTCAACATAAGTGTCCCCAACCGCCCTTGCACCGCTGCTAGTCATTGGCTGTCTTAGCTTTGGGGATGTTGTAGTTGCTACCTAGTGCCTGAGATCCCCACTCTGGATATCCTTGAACCCTATCATGCACTCTCCCTCCATTCCCAGCCTCCACACCACCACCCCAGCCCCCTGGGTCTTCCAGAGGCCTTGGCCTTTCGCATGCTAGCTTTTGTTTTTCTTGGCCATAGTTACTATCCCAAATCTCTCAGCAGCTGTCCTGGCAGGCTTGACTGTGTTCTGTCTCCCCTGGCTCACTTGAGAGCTGTATGATATAGTAGCCCCTAGCCAGTCCCCCTGCACCAACATTAACCCCATCAGGCTAGCCCTCATCCTTCCCTGCAGCCTCTCGTGTGGTCTCAGAACCTCATGGCTTGTCAAGTTCTTCTTGGTTCACAGTTCTCTGTAGCTCCTGTGAGCATCTCTATGAGGCTGATCCTTGTAGGTACCCTTGGATTTGGCTCCCATCCTCACCTGCTCCAGAGGAGCACTCCTGCCTACAGGTTTTCCAACGTTTTTAAAAGGGTGGGAAGGAAATGCCCCTCCCCACTCCAGTCTCTTCTCAGAGCTAAGTCCAGTTCATTCCGTAAGAATCATCCAGCCCCAACTGGAGGAAAAGTCTCCCTACTGTCTGAAGGCAAAGTGGGTGGCCTGAAAACTGTGGAGGGGACAAGTTAATACTCATGCTCCAATGAACTATCAGAGGTCTGATAGTGAAATTAGCACTCAGAAGGTCATCCACGTCTGTCTTCAGCTTCTATGTCATGGAGGGGCAGGACCCTAAAGAGCAACCACTTCTGGAGATCTAAGGCAGCCCTCAAACCTGGGGCCCAGCCAGGATTCCTGGATGTTGGATGGCAGGTGAAAGAGACACAGGGAGAGTCTAGAGAGAAAGGACTAGGAAAGGAAAAGGGGATAGGCTGGTGTTTGGAGTTGGTTTGTCTTGTTTTTAGATTTTTGAGTTAGGGTATCATGTAGCCCAGGTTGGCCTTGAGTTTGCTATGTGGCTGAGGATGACCTTATGACCTTGAACTTCTGACCTTTATGCTTCCCTCTCTTGAGTGCTGGGATCACAGGTGTGAACCACCATGCCGAGTTTATCCAGTGCTGGGGATGGAGCCCAGGCCTTCATGAATGTTAGGCAAACACTCTGTACTACATCCCTAGCTAAGGAATAAAGAGCTCTCGATTTTATAAAAGTGAGTGTTTTCTAGAAGCAAGCAAGGAAGGCAGGGGATATTTCCAGTGTAGACACAAGATCTAGAAAAGTGGTAGACATGGACCTAAGACCTGAGGAGCTGGGTCACTATCCTCTAGGCTCTAACCGCACAAGGAAGAGTAAATTTCACTCAGTCTTGATAAAATAACCTCCAAATTCCAAAAGGAATTGCCCACTGCCCTCACACAGAGTTTACAGTCAAACGGTACCAATTTCCCCCCACAAGCCTGCAGACTGCTGAATCTTCAGAGTATTTCATGAATATGATGTATAAATACCCCGGGCCACTGGCACTAAAGATTCAATAAAGCGATGGAAATTCATAGGCCCAGGATAAAGCTCATTTAAAGTTCATATTCTTTAGCTAATGCAGCTTTCAATTATGCGCACCCATTTTAAGCTGCAAAAGATGTAATGTTAATCAAACATTTAATTTGCAAGTGTTTTTCTTCGTAAATGTCATGTACAAGGAGATACTCAGACGTGAGCCACAACATAATGGCTTGAGGTGCCTCGTTTGGAAGTGTGTATTTGCACTGGTGTGTGAGAGTGTGGGAGACAGGCAGCCTCCTCTGGCCCTGATGCTCTGTGAGTCCCTTTCTTGTTACAAAGCAGAGAATACTCAGAAAACAAACTCAGAGCTACTTACAATGTTTGGTAACATTCAAGTCTCAATTCAATTTTCACAGTCAAGATCCGGCTCCTGAAGCCTGTGCCATGATTCAAGGACCGAGTAAGTGGGAGCAACTGCCTTGCTATTGGATGACTCGTTATTAAATGGCAATAGTGAGACCTGATGTGGCCTTTCCAGGATACAGACCAGCCTTGATTTTCTCTGGAATGTTCTGTAGGAAATTCCCATCTCTCTCCCGGGGGTGCTCACAGTACAAAAACAGTTCAGAATCCCAGAGGTGGAGGAATGAGTGGTGGTGGCTCCTGGGCTGTGTGACTGGGACATGGGGGCAGAACTTTGGGGATCAAAGGGTGGCAGCTCTGACAGAATGATATCCACCCAGCTCCTCCTTCCACAGGGAGGGAACATTTTAGCAAGGTCCCTCCAGGTGGTTTGTGGTGTGATCCTAGGAAATCCATTGGTCTATTAGTGCCCATCCAACACTCCTGGCCCTGGAAACCTCTGATCCCTCTCATTGCTTGCTGCTCTGGATTGGTGAGATGGGGAAGGGCTTCAGGGAACCAGGCAGGGTAAAGGGGTAGATAAAAGAGACAAGGTTGAAACTTGAGAGCCTCATTTTCCCATCTGTAAGATGAGACATGAAAATACATCTATGCTAGGGCTGAGAGACAGCTTACTTGGTGAAGTGGTTGCCTGGCTCAAGGACCTGAGTTTGAGCCCCAGAACCCATATAGCAATGCCAGGTATGGTGCGGTGCACTTATGACACCTTATGATCCCAGAGTTGAGGATGTGGAGACAGGAGGATCCCTGCCTGGGACTTTATGGTCAGCCAATTGAGCTGAATTGATGAGCTCTAGGCAGTGAAAGACACTATTGCAAAGGATGTGGACAATATTCTTGGGGACGACAGTCAAGGTTATCTGCTAGCCTACACACATATACTTGCATGCACATCCACACAATACGTACTCATAAACACACACAAGTGCATAAAAATGTACACTATACCTATTATAAAAAGGCAATGTAAACACAAAGCCCTCCCCTGTGCCTTACACACACCGGGTACTCAGTACATGCTAGCCCCTGCCTACATGAACCAAACACTCCCATAAGGGCAGTCAATGCAACAAAGAACCATACTTAGTCCTGCATCTTGAGCCTTAAGCATCCAACTCCTGGGTCAAACAAAGAGTTCTCCTCATTCTCCTAAGAGGGAAGGTGCCCCCTGTCCCAGGGAGCACTAGGTTGTAGAGTTGTAACACAGACAGACCCATGGCAACCTGCCAACAGAGAGGAGCGCAAGGGATACAAGAGACTGGAGCCCTAGTCTGGGCTCAATTGGGAGCTGACCATGTAACTGTGGGCCTCAGTTTCCCTATTCATAACATGGAGGGGGTGAAATGTATCCTCTCCATGTTCTCTTGGCCCTGTCATTTCTGGCTGTGCTGAGGTGCCAGAAACCGCACTCCTGCAGGCCACATGCAGACTTTCCTTGCTGGGAAGTTAATTCAGTCTTCAGTGTGGCGGTCTATAAATTACTGGCCAATCTGCTTCAGGAATATTAAGGGAACATTTATAAATTGCCCCTTGTATTCAATGCTGCAAAATAAAGGTTCTAGGGATCCAGATGTTCATCTTACTTAAAACTATCTCAAGGATCCATCTTCCCCAGCATTCCCATCACTTCAGGGGCTGACTCTTCCCTCTGGTTCCCAGTCTCCTGCTTCTGAGCATCCCTGTCCCCATATCCAAGGCAGAGCTACAGGAGGAGAGGGTGAGGGTGGTAGGTGGCTGGAGCTAGCAAGTCCCCTTGGCCAGCTCTCCTGGGACAGAGGACAGCCTGGCTGGCTCTGAGACCCCGAGTATAATACTGGGGAAGTTAAGCTGTCTTTGGCAGTAATTGATTTTGACAGCATAACAGGTTAATTCATCTCTGTTTTGCAATTATTTGAGAATTCATCGGTAGGCAGAGTCCCACAGGACAGCTTCTAATCACTTATAAACTTAAACAAGGCCAGGTGAAACCTCACAGATACAGGTAGGTGACGGCAAATGTGTCCACTGCCCTTTCTTCTCTGTCAAGGACACACTCTGGTTAGAGGTACAGATGAAGGCCATGGCCAAGGCCACAGTGGCAGAGGAATCCTGGTAACTGGAGACTCTTTATGGCAGAAACAGAAAAGCCTCCCCTTGACTTCAAATACCCAGGCATTCTCTCAGTGATGATAGGCGATGACCTTCAGGCTCAATGACACACCATCATGAAAACAAGATGGAGGAGGACAGAGATGTGTGTAGCAAGATGGGGTCTATCAACATCCCATCATGGAGAAAGAGGGGCTTGTGAGGCCCCACCCCTCCCCAGTACCCCATAGGCAGTTAGTGCTTGCTGGGAGAGGGAGAGACACTTTCTCCAGTGATGTAGCCACTGGTAAGGCATACAGTGTCACAAACCTCTTGCTCAATATCCTGTAAGAATTAACTCCTTGGCTCGCATGTACACACAAACACATGGAGACCAAGGACCAGCTGGGAGAGGAAGAGGATCTGCAGGAGTGGGAGGGGGACAAGAGGGGATGAACATGCTCAAAAGACATTATTTACACACATGAAACTGTCAGGTCCAAAGGAAACTCCATTTCCCCAAATTCCAAAAGGCAGAAGGGATGTGGTGTCTATCAGCATACCCAAGTATATGCTGGCTTCCAGGCTCCCTCAGTACCGCAAGTGCCTGGTACACAATTCAGAGTCCCTAGGCATCTTAGCCCTCTTCACCCTAAACGTTCTCCAGCTCACTGGCTCCCTCCACCCCCAGCTACTCACTCTTATAATCCTGCTATTTTCAGTATGTCCTCTGGCTTCCTCTCTGCTCCCCCACTCTCTTCCCCTCTGTCTGTCTCTGTGTTTCCTGCGCCCCCTCTCTCTATGTTCCTCTCTCTCAGGTTTGCTCTTGCTTCTCTCCTGGCCAGGTCCAGTCTGCGGACATATTCAGTCTTCTTTCTCTCTCTGCCCTGGACTCTTCCAAATGCCTCTGGCTATTCTTTCTCTCTAATACCTACAATAAAAACCTCTTTAACCATATCATGTCATCAGTTTATATGAAAACGTCATAATGAAATCCATTATGCATAATTAATATATGATAATTTACAGGTTTTTAAAAATACTTGTGCAGGGCCAGGTTCTTGAGTAGAATTAATTAATAACCAAATGAAGCTCTGCTAACGGGGTCTTCCCAACACTATATTATAATAGCTTTTCAGGAAGTTATTTTAATTCCAGGCCATAAACAGCATATCAGGTGACAGCTTTATTTCCCAAGAGTTAAATATTAATTGCCACACAAAAGGAATATAAAAGCGACATAGGGAACAAATTTCCCGGCTTCCTGCAAAGTGGAAAGAATTCTTTAATATGTGTATCTTCACAATCTGGTGCACACTGAGGCTTAATTAAAACCCGTGTTCTTTCTACCACATTTCTTCCTTCTTGGTGGCTCCGATGCTGTAGCCTTCCAAATGTAAGCAGGGACCACATTCCTACAAGATGAGCGGGCTCTCAATAAAGCATTATTTCTCCCCACCATAGCAGGGCCCCTGTCATAAACGGTTGCTATCAGAATCTAGGCTCTGCGGAAGGCAAATGCAACTTTACCTAAGAGCCTTAAAATGGTTTAACTAGTGCTTCAATCAAGGCTGTAGGTTTGAAATGTAGCACTAAACACACTTCTCTGAGAAGCTGTTTGCCTTCCACCCCAGAACTAATAAATCCGAAAGGCCTACTTAGGCTGACAAGCCGGGAGCTGACGAAGCAGTTTCAGGAGCTGGGGGTTACAGGGGTGGAGTGGGGGATCATCCCTCTGAAGGGGCCAGGGATGTGGGTAGGGACTCCTGAGTTCCCCAGGGCAGTGACTGTGGGTGGCACATCTAAGGTACCCATGCCATTAGGTAAGTCCTTCAGAGTCCTCCCGCTGGGCCAAGAGGGCCCAGGGAAGAGATCTAAGCACTTCCCGGTGCCCAAACACACCCTCTTTTGAAAGAAGGATGTGACTCACTGCAAGAGGTCCTACTGCTTTCGTTGTAAGTACGCCTGTTCTAGATGTGGTCTGAGCCATATTCCTGAGTGCTTTTTCCAGCTGTACCATCTCGCTATCTCAGTACTTTCTGGGACCTCTCTCCAGGCCTCCAAGCCATCCATCAATCACAGGGCTAACTCCAGCCTTAGGATGGGTGTGACACTATCCTACCCCTATACTAATGATTAATAAATATGGGCTCTGTCACCCCTGGCTACTTTAGAGGTGCCTGCTTCTTCCCTGGCTCATTGAGAGACCATCTCAGGACCTTTATTTTGTATGGAAGGCCAATGGGAGGGTACGGCATGATAGCTCAAGCTCGATGAACCCAGGCTTGTGCCCCTTCCCCCAAGACACCCTTCTCACTCATCTCTTAATCAGGTCTTTGCAGTCCCCAGGTTCTGCTTTCTTGGGCTCAGTGTTACCAGCCTCATCAGAGTCCCGCTGTCCTTCTCTGGCCCAGCATTCCTGTGGAGGAAGGTCTGGGTGCATAGCACTCCTGATTTTATTAATTGGGTTTTAATGCTCCTAGGCAGAGGGGACAAGGGCTCATTGGCCGGCACCATCTTTGCCCTAAAGTCTTGCTGAGGCCATCAGGAGATGCAGAGAGCTTGGCGTAATGACCAACACCTGGTCCTCATTACCAGCCTACTGCTGACTTAGCAGAACACACCTTGCCTCTGTCCTGTCTATCCCAGACTGTCCCCCCAACAAACCACTTGTTCTGTAGAGGTGTAGCATGGAGGGGGGAGGGGACACAGTCAGCCACGCCCATCTGTCAGGCCCTGGAGAGGATCAGCAGGTCCCAGGCCTGCAGGGACTCCCCCTGAACTCTCTGCCTCTGCCTCAGAGCTCTTCCTTCTAGACAAAGCTGAGTTACCAGGCAAGGGGCTAATATGCTGATTTAGTTATCTAATTACAGTAAAACAAACAAGCTGGAAAGGAGGCAAATCTGCTTTTGTGTTCAGAAGGCAGCTGTGCCGCCCTGCCCAGCGTTCTCAGGGAAGCTGGGTGACAGGGAAGGAAGGAGGCAGAGCTGAGGGGAACCTGGGAAGAAACTGGAATTGGGGGACCTGGCCTGAAGGCAGGGGATGGAGAGACTGAGAGAAGGACCAGGGACCATCGACAGGGAGAGAGACGAGGAGGGTGGGGGCTGGGAACACAGAGACAGAGGCAGGGAAACTGATGTAAGGGACAGAGAAATAGAACAAGAGATACAGACAAGGGCTGAGGACCAAAGAGTCAGGCGAATGGGGACAAAAAGGGCACAGGAGCCGGACAGGTGAAGGGCGGAGAAACAGGACAAATGTTAGCCAAGAAAGTGACAGAAGAGGTGAGCGCTACATGGTGTTGAGAAAAGACAGCCACATCCTGGTGTTGTAGAGATGGAAAATGTCACCCGTGGGTTCATGTGTTTGAACATCTGGTCTCCAACTTGTACTGCTGGTACCGTATAAACTTTGGGAAGTGGGGCTCAGCTGGAGGAAGCAGGTCACTTAGAGGCTTCATAGGCCGGCACCACTTCCTGGTCTCTTTCTGCTCCTGAGTCGACTGAGGTGTGAACAGGCAGCTATTCTATAGCCAGCTGAGATGAAAGCACAGCTGCCCTGCACCATGCCTCTGCCGCCATGATGGACTGTATCCCTTTAAATTGTGCACCAAAACAGCCACCTCCTAAGTTGCTTCTTTTCAGGTCTGTGGTAGTTTGAAAGAAAATGGTTCCCAAAGGGAGTGGCACTATTAGGAGGTGTGGTCTCATTGGAGGAAGTGTGTCACTGTGGGGACTGGGCTTTGAGGTCTCTTTTCAAGCTTCCCTCATGTGACAGTCAGTCAACTTCCTGTTGCCTACAAGATGTAGGACTCTCAGATACTCCAGCACCATGTCTACCTGCATAGTGCTAAGCTCCCCATCATGATGATCATGGACTGAACCTCTAAACTGTAAGCGAGCCGCCACAATGAAATTTTTTCTTTGTTAAGAGTTGCTGTGGTCATGGTGTCTCGTCATGGCAAAAGGAAACCTAACTAAGACAGAGGTCATTGATCACAACAACAAAGGAACTCACACCTATACAAACTGCCTTTCAGTGATAGCAGGAGGACCCTGGGACTCATGAGAGAACCAGGCAGGCTGGAATCCTTGCCTTGCTGGAGCTTCCCTTCTGGTAGCAGGAGACAGAGAATAAATATAACAAATGAGTGCATTCATGTTGTGGTAAAAGGTGTATGCTTTCACAAACAGGATGGGGCACAGGGACCAGAAACTCTGGGAACTGGGGGACAGGAGTAAGACTGCAACTTCCCAATGATCCTAGGCAGGCATACCCAACCCTTTGACATTGTAACATAATGTTGTCATGTAACCAGCTCACACCTGAAAGCTGTGCAGTTAGGTCACAAAATTATAATAAGTCTCTCTCTCTCACACACACACACACACACACACACAATCTTATGTTTTCATAGCTGTCCATGGAGTACACGCATGTATGCACACACAAACACATTCATGTATACATATACCAACACACATACACACATACCGAAACACACACTCTTCTCGCATTTTAGGAAGTTTACCATTTTGCACTAGGCTACATTCATAGCTATCCATGGACTGACTGCGCATTAGACAGGTCAGTTTAGGAATACCCCATATTCCCAGCCTGCAGACTTCCCATGACTTTGGAACTTGCTGGCTACTATGGGTGCCCCTCCTAAGTCATATGATATTATAAGGTGCCACATCTCTAGCCTGCTCTAATAAGACATTTCCTTTGCTGGCATTAGGAAGTAAGTTCTGTGTCCTGAGAAGGTTTACAGGTGGGGTCACAAACACTGTCATAGACCTTAGAGACTGACCGCAGCCCCAACTGACAGCCTGCAGGGCAAGCCAAAGATATGGCCACATGACAGGCCTATCAATGACTGGAGGGTGCTTGCAGGTGAGTCTTCATTAGTCATCCTCTCACGAGACAGTGGTCCACAGCTACCTTGATTACAACTTTGCAGGAGCTTGAACAGAGGACCCAGGTAAGCAGAACCCAAGCTCCTCACCCTCAGAACTAGGATATAATAACCTGATATTATTTTATGGAATTCCACTACACTAATTTGTAATCCAATAATAGAAAATTAGCAACATGAAAACATGGGCTATGGCAGCTATTTTGAAGGAGGAATGACAGGCGCAGCCAGTGCAAAGGTCCTGAGGTGGAAAAGGAACCTCAGGAAACCAGAATAGGTGGGCAGAGGCACCGAGAAGCAACCACATGAAATGAGGCTGAAGGATGTAGCCAAGGAGGTTTTGTTTGTTTCCGAGAGTGAGAGACAGTTTGTAAAACTACCCGTGATGGCAATCCCAGAGAACCTAGACAACAATGAGGACTCTAAGAGAGATATACATGGAT
>LOJH01023706.1:5403-19395 GCA_001685095.1 Ellobius talpinus | reverse complement strand
CTCTCTCTCTCTCTCTCTCTCTCTCTCTCTCTCTCTCTCTCTCCTCCTTCCCTCTCTTCCTCTCTCTGGCCACTGCTGCTGTGCGGGATCCCGGACCATGAGCAAAGCAAAGGTGGGCTTCCAGAATCATCTCCTCCCCCAGCTTGCTTTGCAGCCGGCACGCTTCCATTGTCATCCGCAGCCAAAACAAATGAAAACAGAAGTAAATAAGTAGATAAGCAAATAAATAAGTAATAAAATTGAGAGACCAGATCCCACAGGTCTCTGTTAGAGGAGGTGTTCCCTGCTCAGGTGTTCACTAGCATCTCAGACCCAGCAGCGCAGTGTGAGTCCCACTTTGCTTGGGCAGTGCCAGGCAAGCGCCTCCTGCGGGAGTAATCCCAGATTCTGTGCAAACTCCGAAAGGGCTGGTGCGTTTTACCGCCGGCGTTTCTGCGCAATAACCTCAGGAAATAGGGATCTTGCAAGGTCCAGGGCCTCTAGCTCCCAGTCAAGAGCTAGCTCAGTACAAAGTCAGGCTTCACCACAGCCTGCCTACCCACGGGTCAGGACCAGGAGTGAGAGAAGCAGGGAGGCTTCCCGCTGGGAGCATTTCCTGACCTTTCTTCCTCCAGCTCGAAGCTGGATTCTTATTTTAAATGCAAAAAGCCCCATCAGATGTGATTTGTCAATCTTCAAAACGTCTCACCGAAGTTCTTTGTTAAAAGTCGCTCTCACGGGGACCTTACTAAAGTGTAGCTGGGGACAGCAATGTGTCTCCACTTTTCACTGGGCCCTCATGTTACTGACCGTGGAGGTCCAGGCTACTTCTGCCATTCAGGTTTTTTTTTTGGCTTGTCTTTCAAAATTAAGTTTAAACTATTGATTGTTTTAAAATAAATTTAATCCTTAAAATTAAATGTGACAACTTAAGGCAGTTTATGTTTTTGAATATAACAAAAATAACTTCAAAAGCGGCCATTTAACATGACCGCTGAAAACGTATAAAGATCAATTTCTGGCCACGCGGCAAACATCGTTAGAATGTTCCTCTTCTCTATGCTTTTGGAAGATTCTTAGAGCCGATCCTTCAAAAACATAAATGAAGGGCCCACGAGTCAGCTTAACGGGTGGAAGTACTCGCTAAACAAGCCTAAAGGTCTGAGTTGGACCCCGCAGAAGAGGAGGGAACAGACTCCTGGAGGTTGGTGCTCTGACCTCCGCCACACAAATAGAACACGTAACTTATATGTTAAAGGCAGACTGATTTGTTTGGGAAAAGGGAGGAAACAACCCCCCTCCAGCGTCCTCAGTCCAGGGTGATGGTGCAGTCCTGTAATGCCAGTCGCTGAGAGAAAGATGCAAGAGGATCAAAGGTTTGAGGCCATAACAGATTTCTGAGACCTGGTCTCAGAAAACAAAACGAAACAGCAAGAAGGTATTTAGTTTGTGAAGAATTCAAACACATGCTTCGGGTTACCCTTTAATTGTGTGGGGGTAAAATATGTTAGTAAAAGAAGCTAATCAAAGTGAAAATATAAATAAAGTATGGTGTATTGATGTTTCTAATTGCTTTTAATAACATCTGAAGATTGGGATGCATTGCCACTGTAGGGTTCAGGAGTATCTAATTTCTCCCAAATTCTGAAAATGATATTTCCTGCCTAATGTTAAACATTGATTTTTATTCTCTGACGTGAAATACATTTCAGTTGGATTTCGATCACCGCTTCTTAGAGATGATGCTTTCTTCCCCACGTCGGTATTTGCACTGCTGTAAGATATTCTGCCTTCCTGTCTGCCGCATTCTTGACCGCTATTTAATATGCAAGAATCTGTTATTCAAGGAAGGAGAAAGCCTCTGAATTTGCAAGGTTTAGATTAAAATAGGTAAAATAACTGCAGTGTATTGATATCACATTTTCTGGGAGCTGATCTGTTCAGTACTGGTTAGATAAACTGACATGCATGCTTGCAGTTTATACAGGGATTTAAAAGGGATTATAGATACACGTGTTTTTTGTTCATGTAGGCAAACGTCTCCTGTAGCTTCGGGGTACAGATGGAGCTCCGGATCAGTCTAGAGTGCAGAATGAGACCCTGAAACTAAACCAAACCCAAGCCCCCACAGCTTGGTTAGATTCCAGAGGGCAGTAAGCGTCACTGGCGTCAGCCACAGGGTGCGAGTTCAGAACTTCCGCAGGTGTGGCCCAAGCCCGCAGCCTGGCCCTGTTGTTCTAGTTACACGTGCTTTCTAGAATCACACACACCGGAGTCTGGTAGAGTTCAGGAGCAGGTTCGTCAAATTGGAGTTCCTGGAGCAAACTGAGCTCCAAGAATCATCTGCGACTGTTTCTCGCTTTGATCTCAGTGGGGATCTCGGACTAGCTGAGGCGGGAGTGGTGCTGTGCAGCTGGACGAGCAGACACTGCGGGGGCAGTGTCGCTTGAAACCTCGAGATGCCAGAGGTGAGTGACTTTTGGGGAGGAGCCCAGCCTCCCTTCCAGGGTCCCAGGGCTGAGGGAGCATTGTGCTCTCTGGCACGCGGGCTAGGCAGCTCCCANATACCAGGGTACCCTGGGGCGCATCAACCTTTTTGGTTTGCTTGTCGCTGACTGGCAGCGTTCAGGAAGAGGGGGAAAACAACAGGGATCCTGATTCCGGGCTCAAAAAGCCACTGGGGAGGGAGAATGGAGGACTAGAACCACGCAGCTCTTTTGCGACAACTATGGAGCGCTTTTTGCTTCTACAGACCTCTTTATCTCTTTCCCGGTCCCGGTAACCCAGCGACCAGCAAGAAAAGGATAGTCCTGGCAACAGATAGGGTCTTAATTTCCCTCCAGCGCCTGCTTTTCAGCTCTCGATTTCCTGCCATTGACTGTGGAAAAACTTCAGTCTTCTAGATGGACACGGGACTTTGATTTCTCCTATTTATACATAACGATGGTGACAAAGCTGCAAAATACACTTGAAATTCATTAGGGATTTTGATTAAGTTCCTAGAAATAAGTGTTATTCTAAAGTAGATTTTTCTTTTGTTTTGTCTTGTGTGAGACAGGGTTTCATTTGCCCAGGCTGCTGTAGATTTTCTGTGTAGCTGAGGATAATTTTGAACTCTTGATCAACCCCCCAAGTGCTGGTATTACAGGCGGTACCACCGTAGCCAGCTCCAGAATTTAGCAGAGATTTATCTTGTGTACCCTGTACTTTCCCATGAAATTGTCAGGGGCAAACGAAGAGACTGGGGGCTGTGTGTAAAAGCAGAACCATCGAGCAGGCAACACCCCTTGATGAAAATGTACCAGCCCACTTCATGCTTGGAAACCTCTTCTGTGTGCTCTGGCTGTTTGAACCTTGAAATTTCACTATATAAGTTTGAATGTTAAGCTTTGTCATAACTATAAGGACCTTTTGAATCTAATTCCTTATTATCACTTGCAAAATAAATTTTGAATGTGGATTTGAATTTAACTTTTTTAACTTAAATTTCAATTTTTTTAACTTAAAGCCCCTTTCTAATTTATGGTGCTCTCTATAAAAGTTTGTGTTTATCCTGTATGGACATTTATTCAGGTTTTTTTTTTTGCTCATGAGATGGTGCTTTGTTTACATAGACCATGTCAAAGGCGATAACAATAACAAAAAACACTATCTTATTTAAACCTATGACTAGTATTATGTACAAACAACAAACTTTGTTCAAAAAATCAACATAAACTTTTCTTTATGTTTAGTTTTAGAACTTGAAATGTGTTTTTGACTTTTATTTTTTAAAGAATATCTTTTCATTGCACACAGGGAAATGAAAATCCTCTGCAGTCTCTTAAGGAGGATACTGGAACTGGCAAGACCCAAGGTGCTTTCTGGGTAATGATAAAGCTTATTTTCTATTCTATATGTGTTATAGTTGGGAGTTCTGGGTGGCTCCTTAGCACTACTGTTCATTAAGCCTAGAGCAGAGAAACTTTGGCTTTCTCTATTGTGGTAAGACATTATAACCATGCCTGTGGGACTTCACTTGAATTATCCCTCCAGAACCCTACGGTAAATTATTCTGTTTAGCACCTATTCCAGGTAGAAGTAGCCAGCTCTGAATAAAATAAATTCCATGCCTATCCTCAGGGAACTTAGGAACTGCAGAGAGCCAAACAACAGGTGCCGAAACCTAATAGGAGCAGGGTTGTAGGGCAAGAAAGCATCTGAACTACTTCATTTAAGATGGTCCTGGAAGCCCTGCCTTTAAGTTGGTACTTAACCCACTTCTGGGGCAAGAAAGTGAGCTTTGTTGAAGGGACAGTGGTAAGGATCAGGAGTCCAGATATAACTGTGTGAAAAGACCTGAGGCAAGGAAGACCTTGCTTTATTCTAGATATTAGTTTTCTTTTTCTTTCCTCTGTTGATTTTCTGACCCTTAGTGGGTGAGCCTAGACTTGAATATTTTGGTTTAGATGCTGCAACATTACTGAGTGCTTTCACCTATTTTCCTGTCATCGAAACACAGCTTTCCTCAAGTCCATGGTTCTTCAGCTCAAACAGGGTCCATAGGGAGTCTGAACTCTAAGAAATCCAGAGGAGGTGCAGTTGCTGCAGGAGTCCCCCCAGCCCTGCACCTGTAGCTGCTGCAGGAGTCCCCCCAGCCCTGCACCTGTAGTTGCTGCAGGAGTCCCCCCAGCCCCGCACCTGTAGCTGCTGCAGGAGTGACCCCAGCCCTGTACCTGAAGCTGCTGCAGAAGTCCTCCAGCCCCGCACCTGATGCTGCTGCAGGAGTCCCCCTAGCCCCGCATCTGCAGCTGCTGCAGGAGTCCTCCAGCCCCGCATTTAGAACTTTTGTCTGATGCTAATGAAGGCTCTGTCATTTTGATAAGTGATTATCAGTAGACTATTTTGCTATTTTGTAGTTACCACCTCTAGACCTTCTGTCTAAAGCTAATGAAAACTAACATCTTATTGAGTGATTGTCAACAGACATTTTGCTATTTTGTAGTTCAAGACTGATCTCTTTATTGTATTTTTGCTCTATGTTGTTTCACACCAAATTAGAATCATTATTTGCAGTGATAGTGTTGCCGCAGAGGGTCTTTCCCACGCTAGATAAGTGTTCTACCACTAGACCATATCCCCAGCTGCAAAATTACAATGATTCATTTCTTTGGTGGTGCTGCACCTTGAACCCAGGTCCCTGCCTGTGCTAAGAGAAAGCTCTACCACTGAGCTACACCCCCAACTCTCAGAGGACTTTTGCTGAGTACACCATTATTTTGGAATATTGATATAAAGCAAATGTGCTTTGGAAAATTAGTAATCCACAAACCATCTCTTTCCCAGCTTCAGTCTCTTGTTACTGATGCGTTCCATGGCAAAGGGTTTCACGTAATAGAAGAATATCTGCAGCAGAAAGAGAGCTACGTGCCTCAAAAATATAACCACCTCTCCCTGCACCATCTTGACAGATCGATAAATGAGGCAAGTGGTTTGTCTAGTCTGGGGACTGAAATGCACACCGGGAAGCATTCTGATTTGAAGTCGCTGTGTTCTGATGCCCAGGAACTGGATAAAAAGGAGTTCCAGAATTGTTCCCTGCTGCTGAAATGTATCCAGAGATTCCTTAAAGACCATGGGGGCCAAAAGGAACCCTTGTTAATTCAGCAAGGACTGATCCCAAAGATAAGTACACTTCACAATTAGGAGGCTTGGGACAATTTAGAGAATCAGTGTGAGGAACTGAGGGTGCTGCCCAAGAGTGAGAGGGAACACTTGCCTAAGGTGTGCCAGGCTCTTGGTGGAGGTGGAGTGAGTAAAATAAATAGTATGATGGGGAGGTGGTGATGCATGATTTTAATCCCAGCACTTGGAGGCAGAGGGAAAAGGAACTGAGTTCAAGGCCAGCCTGGTCTACAAAGTGAGTTCAGAGCAGCCAGGGCTACACAGAGAAACCCTTTCTCAAACAAACAAAACAAAACAAACCCAAAGCAAAAAACTAGTATGAATTTAATTAGATAGTTTGCTATTTTTTTCCTTTGAAATCAAATTGGAAGAAAAAAAGTAGAGTTCATCCTTGTTGTTTCTGTCCCATCATTCATATTGTGTGGAGCATTTCAGTTATCCTTGTATCTAAAGTTCTGGGGATTGAACCCAGACCCTGCATATGCTAGGTAAATGTTCTGCTATTGAGCCAAGGCCTCACCCCCCAGGCAGAGCATTTTGAGGACATATGGAATCACGCAGTTGTGTAATAAATGACTGCTGTTCTTGACAAGCCTATGTGGTGATGGCATTGTGCTAGGGGAAAGGGAACAGGGTCCCCTTAAACCAGGCTGGTCTCAAACTTACTATGAGGATGAACTTGAACTTCTGCTCTCCCTGCTTCCAGCTCCTGAGCTGGGAATAAAATATAAAATGCAAGACTTTCTGCATGATACAACTAAGTTATTTCTCAGGCTCCTCTTTGGTTTTAAAATTGTGTTTGTGTACAGGTACCTGTGGTGTTCAGAGGTACCAAAGCTCTGGAGCTAGAGTTCATAGGTGGTTTTGAACTGCCAGATACGGGTGATGGAAACAAACTCCAGCCATCTGCAAGAGTAATTGTTCTTCTAATTGCTGAGCCATCTCTACAGCTGTCTGTGTATCTATTTTGACATATTTTTATGAGACAGATGCTTGCTTATAGCCCCAGGCTAGCCTCAAACTTATAGCGGTCTTCCTGCTTCAGGCTCTCAAGTGCTGGGCTTGCTGTGTGCTTCTAAGCTCAGCTGGTAATGGCATGCTAGGGATCATTTTAGAGACTTTGGGGGAAGATGAGGTGAGCAGGGAGATAGTCTCTAACTATTTGAGGAGACTTCCTGAATATAATCAAGCATAGAGAGCTCATCGAAAACTCCCCATTGATCTCAACACACCTCACCCTTCATTCTTTCCAAATCCTCCGTCTAAAAAAGCAAAGAAAACAAAAATGGACCAAAGATATTTTTTTGCTTATTCATGTCACATAAGTGATAACATTTTACAGCTTTTTCAGTTAACCAGGTAAGGGTGGTGAGTCTGTATATTAATGACAGCCAGAAGCAAAGCCATTTGTAAATCTTACTGCAGCTCTCATCTCTACATAGTGAGGTTTATGCTGCCCTGTTTACCAGAGAGAAGGTGAGAGGGAGAGAATGCAGTGGCTAAGAGCAATCACAGGAGCACTCTCTTCTTCTACCTCCTGGGGTGTCTAGCTCTTCGAATTTGCTAAGACCTGGTTGGGCCAAGAAGGAACCATTTTTAAAATAAACTGCCACTCATTCTGGGGCTGTCCCTTCCAGGGACAGAGTAAACTGTAGGTTTTCCCAAACTCTTCTCTGGGTTTTTAGATTTTATTTAATATCAGTGAGTGTATGTTGTGTGTCTAGTGCATGTGAGTGTGTGCATGTGTGCCGCAGTGTGTGTGTGTACATGTGAGTGTGTGCCGCAGTGTGTGTGTACATGTGAGTGTGTGCCGCAGTGTGTGTGTACATGTGAGTGTGTGCCGCAGTGTGTGTGTACGTGTGAGTGTGTGCCGCAGTGTGTGTGTACATGTGAGTGTGTACATGTGTGCTACAGTGTGTGTGTGTGTGTGTGTGTGTAGGTCAGAGGACAACTTTTGAGTGTTAGTTCTCTCTTCCCTCCAAGGGTTCTGGTAAGGAAACTCAGGTCATCAGACTTGATGGCAAACACTTTTGCCTGCTGAGCTTTTAAAATGTTACATAGAAGATTAAAGACTATGCTTGAACTGGGTCCGGTGGCTCAGGTCTGGAATCCCAACTATTTGAGATTCTAATGTAGGGAGATTGTAAAGTTAGTCTGGGCTGCAGAGTGAGTTCAAGAGCAGCCAGGGTGCTTAGACATTGTCTCAAAATAAAAGATAAAAGCTTTTCCTCCTTTGGGGCTTTTCCCACTCTTGGGAGTTCTTTATCATTTTTTCCCTAATAAATCTATGTTAGCTTTTTCCAACAGTAAAAGAAAATCACAGGTAAAAAGAGGACTAGGGATATAGTTTAGTGGTAGAAGACTTGCCTAGCATGGGTGAGTACCCCGGGCCAGTAGAAATAAAAGGCATGATTTAATTTCGTATTTGATGTTCCTTAACTCCTGATGCCCTAACTTGTGCAGATAATAGGGGGCAAGGAGGAGAAGATGAACCACAAAGGAAACAGAGCAGAAGTGTCCCACAGGCACTTTGGAGCCTAAGCTGATTGCTAGGGAGTTGTGAATTAGAATATGCCCCAACCTGGTTTTCCTAGTTAGGTCTTAAAGGTGACACTAGATATTTCACTCATTTCTATGACAAAATGCCTTAAGCAAATTCAGGAAGTGTTTGTTTTGGCTTGAGGGTAAAGTCCATCATTATGTGAGTCATGGCTGGAGGAGCTTGTGGCAGCTGGTCACCGTGCATCCAAGCAGGAAACCCATAAATCCGAATGCTGGTGCTCAGTTCTTATTGTTTTTATTGAGTCTAGGACCCCAGTTTGTAAGACAGTGCCATCCAAGTTCATGCTGATCTAGGACCCCAGCTTGTAAGACAGAGCCAACCACGTTCATGTTGATCTTCTCTCCCTGGTTAATTCTTCTGGAAATACCCTCACAGGCACACCCAGAGCTGTGTTGCCATGGTGATTCTAAATCCAGCCAAGTTGGCAATGAGGTTAATTATCACAAATGTTCTCCCAATACCAAAATGACCAAAAATGGGGTCACATCAAATCCTTACTGGATTTTGAAATGGAAATGTCCATGTTCTATCCAAACTCTCCTTGGTGATGAGATTGTTAAAACTGTTTGGTGCCTTATGAAGGGCACATTACTTCATGTGTGTTCTGACCAACCAGAGCAGACAGACATTGCCAAGGAGAAAGGGGTGCTTGACTCTAGACTGTAAAACTAAGTGTAGGCTCAGCACACAGTATACTTAGGAATTAATTCTACAGAAAGTAAGACTTCCCTGCGGAAAGCTTATATGTAGTTCTGTCCCTAAGATCCAGGGGAACTCGGCACTGTATCCCTAAGCCATTGTTATTGTCTGGTCAGTGATATACTATTGGGCACAAAAAGGGCTTACAGAATACTTTTTATTCTTAAGTATTGATCAACTATGCAGTACCACCCCCTTTCCAACTGTATTCAAGAGTTGTCCTTCAACGGTTCATGTCACTAATGCCATGTTCAGCTGATTATTTATGCATGTGTTTTCTTACACCCCCCCCGTGTGTGTGTGTGTGTGTGTGTGTGTGTTTTACTAGAGATTGAACCCAGGATTTTGCATGCTAGGCAGGTGCTCCACCCCTCAGCTACATCTCCAGATCTGGTTTTCTATTTTTATGGATGGCCAGTCTCAGCAAAAATAGTCCAAATATGACCCACACTTTACTGAGTACATATATTTCAAGATGTCACAAAAGTTATTTCCAACAACTAAGCACAGAAGCATAGCATGAAGTTGGATTTATATTCCCATGGGAAAAATAATCCAATGAGCCAAAAGCTCTTGGAAGAAGAAAGATAACAAGGACTGAGATATATTTTCTATAGCTATTAAGGCTATATGCTGCAATGTCCAAATTGTTTACTTTTTTGCTTAATTTGATTTTTTTTTTTGGAGAGGAGCTCTCTGTGTATTTTAGGCTGGTTTTGAACTCACAGAAGTCTTCCTGCCTCATCTTCCCAAGTCCTGGGCTTATAGTCGTGCCCCACTACACCCAGCTCATCTTTTTTGTTTGTTTGCTTTCTATAGCTCACTTCTCAAAGCCACACTATTTGCCCTGTTCTGCATAGGTTCATCTCACCTTAAGCTCTTTGCAGCCTCTTTTGTGGGTATCTTGGCTCCAATCCTGGTCAAGTGTTCCATTCTTACTGATGTGTGTGACCTTCCTTGTGGTAATTCTGGGCCATGTGCATCCTTTCTGACTTGCTCTTGGTGGATGGGAAGCCTATCTTATGTGAGAGAAAAGGTTTTCAGGCTGCTTTTTCTCTAGCAGGAGATTTTCTTGTAAATCTTGTGGAGTAGGTGGTACTCACCTGGACCATGTGGTTCCATCAGCCTCTCTTCTGTGCACATGGTTTCCTGGTTTGAAACGGTAACAGGATTTCTGATGATAGAAGACATGGCCTCAGATGCACTGCTGACAAAGGCTTTGGGAGACTTCCTCGACACTGCACTGGTAAGGACAGAAGCGCTTCAAGGGGTGATGCCAACAGTGAGGGGCAGGAATCAAAGTGATTGTAAAACTTCCTTCTGTTTTAAGTTTGGATTTAAAAAAGAAATCTTTTGAGAAGTTGGCTTTTTATAAGATGTGGATTTAAAAAAAACCTGCCACATTTTATGACTAAGTAGTTGTGTGAAAGAGTAACAGACATTAAGATATTCAACCAATGACATAGGAAACTGAGAATTCATTTATTTTATATATTCAAATATGTTATTTGTTTGAGTGTAGGGAATATGCTCATTCTAATGAGGTAACTGTGATCCTGTCAGCCTTCCAGCGGAGGGTTTTCTTGTGTCTCTGTGTTCAGTTTCTGTCAGTTAATATTCATGCGTTAGTGTTGCAATGTGTCTTCTAGTGGGTTTTTTCTTCCGTCTCTGTGTTCAATTTCTGTCAGTTAGTATCCATGCATTTGTGTAGGAATGTGTGTGCTTTGGAATAATGAGCTGTACTTTTCCTTCCTTTTATCAGATCATTTCGAGGCACAGCAGGAAAGGTACGTATATAAGCAGTTACTAATTGGCTGGTTTTCATCAAGAAATATTTTGGCACTGATGGTTTAAGTGACAGCAAGAGTGAAATTTAAACACATCTGGATTGACCAACCACTTGACACAGTCCCACTGCGATGCTGGAAGGTGTTCTGTTGTAAAGCGTGTCTCAGTTTTCTGCAATGTATTTTGCTTAGTGGCTCTTGTCACTGCTGTGTGACTTTTCTCTATTCAGGTGATGGAAGGCCGCTCTGTCTCCAAAGCAGCGAAAGTTTAGCTCTGGTTTGGATCTGGTTTCTGCCTAGGTTCACATGCTAGAGACCCCTGGTCCTGTTGAGCCTAATGAGAAGTAGTTAGATCACTGTGGGCACAGCTCTGTGAAGGGGTTTTAGGTGTAGGACTGGACTAGAATGCATGAGAATGGGAACTAACCACTTAGTTATAATTACTTGTTAGAAAGAGTTGGCCTGTTGCCTTTTGCTTTTGTCCTCTCTGCTTCCCACGTGACTCCTTCCGCACTGGCTGTGTCTCTGCCACTGTGACTCCATCCTCCATGGGTTCCTTCCCAGAAGTTACAGGCTATGCTGCCATGCTTTTGAGCCCCCAGAACTGTGAGCTAAATCATCCTCTTTGTTAAGTGGACCCAGCTTGAGGTTTCTGTTTATAGCAACAGACAGTTGCCCAAGACACAAACCAGCAAGGGTCGGCTACTATTGATTTAACATGGAGCTGATATTGACTTACTTTGGAGCCAATGAAGATAGCTTTGTCCTTTCAGAGTGCACAAAGTAAAACACCAAAAAGACAAAGTTTTGTTCCATTCAGTTCCAGTTAAAGAGTAGCTTGGTATTTTGAATTATGATAGCCTGGAAGCAAGGGCACACTTGGGATGTGCAGTCCGTCATGACGGGGAATGCATGGCGGTAGGAAGCAGTGAGCAGAAGGAGGATGGGGCAGCTGCTCGCTCACATCTTAGTAGACCAGGAAGCAGAGATAAGTGCTGGAGATCTGGCTTTCTTAATTCATGCTGGCCCCCACCCAGCCATGAAATGGTGTACCCACCAAAAAGAATACCCCAGTTAATATTTTCTAGACACACCTAACAGTCACAGCAGAGAGAAGAGACACAAGTGATTTTAAATCCAGCGAGGCCACCAATGAAGATTCCATCCTAATCTCCAGCTGCCATAATATAATTTTGAAGAGCACCGTTAGGGTGTGGGTGGGAATGGTCAGAAATTTTGAACATTTGAGGTTGTATCTCTTACTTTAGTTCAATAGAATTCTTGCTCTGCCTTCTGACCCCATCATAGCCCTGCTTCATTCCTTTTTGGTACTGAAGTTGTGAGCAGGAGTGTGTGTGTATGCACACACGCTGTTGTTTTTCATGGCTCATAAGTGCTGAAATCCTATCTTCAGGGAAATCTGCTCTTTGATAATTTTATCTATTTCTCAGTTCTGACACTATCCACTTATACCACTTCCTCCCCGGCACTCAGTGGATTCAGAGAGTTTCCAAGCTTTTCACAGAAGGCATTGTTTTCTTTTTTTCATTGCTTCTTCTCTAGACCTCAACTCTGTAAGCATAAATTTTTCTCTTGGGGCACCATCTGTCAAGGACGGCAGTGGTCTGCCCCCAAGGATGGCAGTGGTCTGCCCCCGAGGATGGCGGTGGTCTGCCCCTGCTCTCAGGTCTGTTCTTTGCTCCTTGTCACACAGTGCTGCTTTTTATGGGCATTCCAGATAACTGGTAGACAGCTGAATTTAGTACTGGAAAACTATGGGGGGGAACGACAAATACACACTTCCTTCCCTCCTTCTGTTGGGGTGCCATCTCCTGAAGTATCTTCATTGTTCCCGTGGTTCTGGCTCAACTATGGTTGTAACTTTTGTTAAGATGGTTGTGAGTTTTCTTTCCTCCCTCTCTCCCCCTCCTTCCCTCCCTCCTTCCCTCCTTCCTTTCTTTGTAGCTATCACAAAACACCTGAGAAAAATCAACGCTAAGAAAGAACAGTTTATTTTGGTTCATGGTTTCAGAGGTTTCTCTGGTCAGTTGGGCCCACTATTTGGGCTTGAGGTGAGACAATTATTAGGGGCATGCTGCTAGAGGTCATTTCATGGCAGTCAGGAAAGAGAGGGAACAGAGGGCTGGGGACAATGTAAACCCTTGAAGAAACAAACGCCCATCAGTGGCCTGTTTCCTGAAACCAGATCTCCCCGCCTTGTTGCCCTAATAGGCCACTGAGCTGTGGACTCACTAGTAAGATGAATGTAGCCATAGAGTTGGTACCCTCATGGTCAGTCATGGTACCACTACTACCAGGTGGGAACTTTTGGGAGCCATTGGGAGCATCTTATGTCCAAACATAGTGCTGGACTTGACTGCTCTCTTCTTAGGATCCTCGGTGCTGGAGCATAGGCAATGGTGGGCGATGGGTTCCTGCTGCTGTAAATCTGGGGGCCGCCTCACTGTTCCCAGCTCGCCTGCCTTCTCGGCTTTCTTTCCCATATCGTTCCAATGATTCTATTGTATTAAACAACTCACACTTAAATATCTGCTGTGGCTTGAAGTTTTATTTATGCTTTTGTTTTTGTTTCTGCTTACATCTTCTTTCATTTTAGCCTGGTGCTTTCTCATGCATGTTTTCTGCATTTTTTTATAGTTTGTGTTGTCAAGCCCAAGACAATGAGGCAAATGCTTCCTGCTTTTTAACAAAGTGTCTTGAAACACTTCTCAGAAGTTACTTCTCCGTTCTGCTATCCCTCTGTCATCTAAGCCCTCCTATATCACAGGATCACATCCTGTCTCTTTCTTGTTATACTTTGGGGTCTAATAAATAAAGCTTACCTGAAGATCAGAGAGCTAAGCCACTAGTTAGCCATGGAGGCCAGGCAGTGGTGGCACACACCTTTAATCCCCGCACTTGGGCAGCAGAGGCAGAAGGATCTCTGTGAGTTCAAGGCCACCCTGGGCCACACTTGATTGATCCAGTCTCAAAGAGAAAGAGAGCCAGACAGTGGTGGCTCACACCTTTAACCCCAGTATTTGGAAGTCACATATCTTTAATCCCAGCACTAAGGAGGTAGAGTCAGGAAGAGATATGACTGGGTGGAGAGAGAAATATAAGGCGGGAGGAGACAGGAGTTCATTGCATTCAGTTTGAGGATTCGTAGAGCCAGGATCTTGCCTACTTAAGAACTCTAGTGGCTGGCTGCTCTGCTGCTCTGATCTGCCAGCTTCCCCGCCCTAATATCTGACTCAGGGTTTTTATTTAATAAGACTAACTAGGATTGTGATACATTTT
>LOJH01023705.1:0-11698 GCA_001685095.1 Ellobius talpinus | reverse complement strand
AGTGGGCGGTTCCTCAGATCAGGGGCACAGCCATCTGTGCCTATAGCACACATGCAGCAGCGTGCCTGACAGCTTCCAGGGCATTTAAACAGGTCGTATACTAAAAACATGACTGAAGAACAGAGCACAGCCTATCAGGAATATCTGCTCTAGGCTTTCTTGTCTTGTGTGTTACTTTCTACTCCATGAAGATAGTTATGAATTTGCCCTGATTATGGAAAAAGCATCCCCAGGGAAGAGCTAATAAAGCCAATGTCAAGCGGTTTTCCTACTCTTTGTATCCCTTGCTTTCTAACTATCATTTCTAACAATGGGTCAGCATATAGTTCAGGTGCATCACTAGCCAAGGGTCACACGCATGCCTGCTAAACAAAATGTATGTGCTGAGTATGGTTTTGCGAGTGTGTTCACTAATAGCAGCGCAGAAATAGAATGGTTCTTTATAGACATAGTTGATTGAAGGTATTGGAGACAAGACTCTAGTCTGGATTTTTTTATATATACCTTCTGCTGACTTCTTGGAAGTCATAGTTCCTCTTTTAGTAGAAATAAATAGCTAACTTAAATGCATTGCTCATATTATGAATGAAGTAGTAGCCCTGAGGAGATTCAAAATCCAAGTTAAATGTTGGGCACCACCTTTCAGGTTCCTTTAAAGAACCTAGGCATTTTTCTGATGGGACAAGTGCTTTTAATGCACCGTTTCATGACGACTTCTACAGAATTGCAAATTTGTAAGTTATTTTAGAAGAGGATATCTGTTGATTTTGTCGCTATAACCTTGAATTTATTAAACTGTGTGATTATATGGGTAAGTGATAGCTGGGATGCAAAAATGAGCAGGAACTGAGTTTTTTCCACTCATTGCTTGTAAGGAGTTATTGGGTATAATTTCCACTCTCCTCTCTCTCTCTCTCTCTCTCTCTCTGTGTGTGTGTTTAGGTAGCTCTAAAAGTGTGGAAATTTGACATCTCATGTATCTGAATTTTAGGTAGGTAGAAACTAGTTGGTAACTTAGAAATAGGAAAAACCCTGCAACTGGTATTTATGATTTTTAATTTATTCATCTACTTTATATCTTTATAAATATATAATTAGTAATTTACATACATAGTATACATTTATTTTTTTAAGTGTTTTTAAGATAGTGAGGAAAATGTTGGATCCTACCAGGTTAGATAAGAAAGTAAAAGACACAGGAAAATGTGTGAGCCAGAACCTGTGTGGAAAGCTGGGGTTAGCTTGAAGGATATGGGATATAAAGGAGAAATGATGGATCAGATGAGAGTCAGTGCTCACTCGCAGGCTCAGCATTACGTTCTGCAGTGATTCAGGGGAAGGTGAGTTGTTTTCCCCTACCCAAGGTAGGCTCTGTGCTCTTTTTCCTTGTTTATGTCTTCAGAACCTGCAATCCTCCTGCAAAAGAGAAAACATTTTCCTTGCTCTTAATTCATTTAGAAAGTTCTCCTCGGCATAGCTCACCCACCTATTCATCATACCTATTCAATATGATGGCTTTAGAAACTTAAAGGCTGAAACTGTCATCTAAGTATTAATCTGGGAATGATTATTTCAAGTGACAAGAAATGGTTTCAATTGCCTGGAGAAACTAATCAGACACGTGAACGCATTCTGCTAATAGCCCCAGAGGAAACTGTTTACCTGGGCACCCCGAGGAGCCAGAAAAGTTTAGTCTTACAACTCAGAGAATGAAGTACTGTGTGAATAAATGGGAATGGGGGGAGGGTGGGAGAAGTAGAGAGCGCAGCACATAGCCTTTCACAGTCTGAATATTCAAACTTATGAATCAAATTATGGGTCATTTGTTCAGCTTTTGTTCATGACCTTAGAGGCAGGTCAACCCGAATTTACGTAACAGGACTCTCAGGGCTCTCTCCAGGACAGATTTCCTTTTATTCTCCCACTTAGCTGCCCTGAAGGTGTTAGACATCTGCTGTTTCCAAACACACCCCTGGTCCACTGTCTAATTTGATAGCGGGAAGCAGAAAGTGAGAAATCTCTCTGGGCTCTTGTTCATTTGAACTAGTCGGACTACTAAAGGCAAGAGAAGGTTCTTTTGTTCTGTCAGCACCCCCACCACATCCCTGTGGTTGAGGAGTAAAACAGAAAGGAAATCACACTGATTCACAAACAATCAAAGCTTGAGGTAGACCAGAAGTCTTACCATTTTCACTTCCTATTAAAGCAGAAAATGATTATTTGCTAAAGATGGAATCCAGGGCCCAGTTGGTTCACACCGAGGTGGTACGAAGCAGGTTCACATTGGTCTCCTTTTCCTTTAAGACCTCAAGACCTTGGATACTCTAGAAACATCTCTGTGAAAGTCCATTCAAGGAGTGCTTTAGAAGAACTTTATTCTCAAGAAGAAAAGAAAAAACATTGTCTTTCATCAAAATATCGACAATAAAGCTAGCAAAAACACTGACTATGAAGAGATGCCAATAAACCTAAGAGCCATGCAAATTGCAGGGTTTGGTTTAGGCTTCAGAGGGATGCAGGGGTTTGTGCCCGGGACCTGGGCAGCAGTGTGGGAAACTGAGTAAGTGTGAGACTTGAAATTCACTTCTTGTTTCAACTGTTCACTAGTCCTGATGATGGATGCTCCATATTCCTACTCAATGTTTTCTTCCTTATCATGGGGGTTGGGAAGAAGAGTTGCCAGCAAGATTCAATGTAAAACTGTAATTTATCTCTCTCAGCAAATGTCTCAGCTCTGAGTTGCATCACAGCTCAGATGAGCCTGAAATAGATGTTGCTGGGTTGGAAGAAACCCAATGATGCTCATTTGGATTACTTCCAAGTGATGCTAAAAGGCCTGCCAGAAGCTCAGCCTCTCCTTCCAACACTGTACCTAACGTTTCTGAACTCCAGCTCCTTCAGAAGAGGAATGGGAAAGAGTGCAATACTGAGGTCAGTACTGAGGTCACTTCCGTTTAACAGAGCATATTGAGTTTGACTAGATTGGCTGTGAGGTATGTGGCCTTCTATACTGCAGCAGGCTCCTGCTTTATCAAGCATCTCATGTTCCAATTCATCCAGCCCTTCTAGTCAGCAGTCAGAGGGCTCACATGGGTCACCCTATTGTGAGAGTGCCTATCTAGCATCATGATTAGGTAAGGGAAACATGGTAGTGACACACAGGTCCAAAGTCAAACCCAGCTGAGTCTGCTGATGTTAAGCTTGGCTTAACTTCTCTAAGACGTTCATGTGTGAGCTGAAAATAAGAATGACACACGTTGGATGGGGTTGTGTCAAGGACTAAAGAGAGTAATAAATTGCAGGTGTTTGGAATTTTGCCTGGCACATGGTGATTAGTCAAGGGATTTTGATGGTTATTAACATTATACAGATCAAGGACTCTGACTGGAATTGCTAGGAAGTGAGAAGACATACAGAAAAGATGGGATGGACTTTTTTGTTTTCTAAAATTGACTTTGATGGTGTCAGTTAAGAGAACGAAACAACGAACAAACAAACGAACCCCAAACCCCACAGGTTAGTTATATATGACCTAAAATGCAGCTGTATCATATAATAAGAACAGTAATATTCTTTAATTGTCAAACTTTTTAAGTCTGCACAAGATGAGAAACAAAAAAGAAAAAATTCCTAGATATTTCTACGTTCTTAAATATTGCTTTGGTTAAATTGGAACTTAATGGTATACGATATTGTATGTGACTTTTTTTTCCCTAATGTAAAAAATGAAGAATTTAGGAAAAGCAAAGAAGTAAACCAAGGGCTAGGGAGGCAGCTCAGTGGTTGGTTAAGAACACAGTTTCCTCTTCAGAGGACCTAGGTTCACATTCCTAGCACCTGCATGGCAACTCACAACTGTCTGGAACTCCAGTTCCAGGAGATCCAAAACCCTCTTCTGGCCTCAACAGGCACAAACGTAGTTCACAGATATACATGCAGGCAAAACACCCATACACATAAAAAATAAATAAGTAATAACTTTAAAAAGAAGTAAACTATACCCCAAAGCAGCTTAATTGCATTATAGTAATCTATAGATAGTTTATCATATGGGGTGTGGCATTATATTTCAGTGCCTGATAAATTGTGTTATTTGGGGATATCAGTGGAAGTCAAAGTAGTATTAATTACCAGGTTAAGAAAGGTCAATAGAACTTACTTGGCAAACACATAGAAATGATTATACCAAACTAATCACCATGCTAAACTCATGGTGTTTTAATGATGATTCTGGACTAATGGCTCGTTGCTCAAAAATCACAAACCTGTCTATGATCTTAGAAGAAACTGTGTAGTGATAGCACAAGATAACCAACAGTGACAGGCTTGGCAGTTACCAATATCAAATAATGGGGAGGTCCCACTCTTAGTTCCTCTGTAAGAGTCAAGAAGCCTCATCATGCAATGTCCTTGGCGACACCCAGAGTCAAGGCAGCCTCCACAGCAAATGCCATAGGTTGGTGAAGAGCCTGTGGGACATCCCTGAATAGACTGCTGGTATTTTAGACAAAGCACCATGATGTTCACTGAAGACTTTCCTATTCTATGGGGTCCTAAGAAATCCCTGTTAAAATATGTGTTCTTCAAAATCTGGAAAAACCACTGCAGGAAGATTTTAGACAATCTTCATCACAAGATAGAAGCTGGTAAACAAGTAATCTGAAAAATACTTCTCTGAGTCTCTGCTTTTCCTCTTTTAATACACATGGAAAGAACATATTGCTGTGTTTAACCAAGTCGGTTAACAGATGTTCCAAGCAGTAACCATGGAATAGCTTGACAACTAATGATAACAAAATGTTACACCATGTTATTCTCCTCTATCAAAAGGAATGGTCCAAAAGAGTGCCATACAATCGTCGTCTCTCACTTCCTCCCAAGGTATCCATCCAGCAATGGTGAGTCACCACCCATCCCCATCAGTTCTCAGCATTGGCAGTGGCAGGCAGATGCAGTATATTTTTCCCCAGATGAAGAGGCCTGGGAAGACTAAATTTTACCAAAGCTATTTATCCAAATCCTGACATCACTGGACAGGACTGGCAAGTATCTCCCCAACTATCATCATTCGCTTTCATGAGCATCTAACCCATGGGTTCTCAACCTGTGGGTCACGACCCCTTTGGGGGTTAAAGGACCCCTTCAGGTGGTAGCCTAAGATGATCAGAAAACACAGATATTTACATTATGCTTCATAACAGTAGCAAAAATACAGTTATGAAGTAGCAACAAATATCATTTTGTGTTTGGGGGTCACCATAACACGAGGAATTGTATTAAAGGGTCACAGCATTAAGAAGGTTAAGAATCACTGATCTATTCTTCAGTGAAAATGCTAAGAAAGATATGCATGGAGAATACTCACTAGATACATGTGCTCTTATTAATATAAGGTGCTGCCTCTCTTCCATATGGGATGTTGTGCCAGCAATAAACCAAGGAAAACTTGGGTATTGTATTTCACAGTAAAATAACATACAAACTCTAGGTTCTTAGGTCACATATTGTAACTTCTGATATAGAGACACAGATTGTATAGACTCAGCTTTCATTTTAGGAAGGAACTCGGATCCTAGGATATAACCCATGAATTATATAAATAAGAATCAACGTGTGAGATGGAAATCATAATAGATCTGAGCTATGGTGGAATTCCTGAAAGCCCAGGGCATGGAAGGAGCAGAAATTAAGAAGCCAGGCAAAGGAATCATTGGTCAATGCTGACCTCTCTGGCTCCCTGACCTAGTTCTCAATATATTAGATAGCTGATCATAAAAATGAAATAAAATATAAAGATAGTAAAACATGAGATAAAATTATGAAATAGAAAAATGTGCCCCCAGGGCTTCTGGTGCAATCTGCAAAGATCAGCACTTCGCTTCTGCCATGCCAATGAACTGCACATGAAATATAGGCTAAGAGACAGAATTTAATAGCCTTGTAATGTGATAGGAAGACTATGTATTTCCGTTTTCCTGCCTGATGTGTAGAAAATTCGCAAATATGCAGGATTATTGATCATTTTCAAACTTTGAGTGTGAACTTTCTCCGAAACCACTTTCATAGACCATTTCCCCAGTGCTTATCCCTTTGGACATTAGACCCAACATACAATGAATGTTAATCTGTGGGACTTTACATATTTCCAAGAACCTAACTGATTTCCAGGCAACATAATACAACTTTTCATAGGGTGTTAACCAAGTAATTGATCCTAGTAAACCTAAAGCCTTTCCCAACAAATCTTACCCTAGAATTAAGCTGGGAACAAACTAAAATATCTTAAGATAAGCATATTTGTATTCTGAGCTAATTCTGCCTCCTCCCAGTTCCAGAGGCAGCAGATACAATGGTACATCATTGGAATCAGCATAGCCAGCAAAGACACTGTCGATATACACTTACTAAAACCATGAATTACTGGTATTTGGTGGATTATAGCTCATTAATTAAGCAAGGAGGTGAAATTTAGAGTCTTATAGCTGCCAAAGTAAGAGAACGAAAATGAAATACCCTTTATAGAGGAATGCCTTAATGCTAAAAACAGAAACGTTTGCATTCTTGCCCGTCAATTTTAAAACTTGGTTTGGCATGATGTGGATGAATTGAAAGGTTGGTTGGCATAAGTGGTGCAATACCATGTGGGCAATGAAGGATCTATATCATAAGAACTTAAGAGGACAGGCAGCTGTATGCTGCTGCCTCTACTGACAGCACATGAGGAGACAGAACATTAGGTAGGTAGATCAGCAGGAAAGTCACATCCAGTATCCTCATCTTAAACTAATCATTGGGGACTGGCATAAATACTTCCCCTCTCCTCATGGTACAGTGCATGCATTGTTCTCTAGATGCAATAAAGATGGCATGGTTATTGAAAACACGTGAGTCTTTCACGGTGCGGTTAGAGCAACATGTGGTTTCAATAACCAACTAGTATTTGTTTAACATCTAGTGACTTTATTATTAAATGTGGTATGATTATTCAATTTGAATGTCAAATACTGAAACCAACCTGGTTAAAGCTAATACCTACTTACTGTCAGATGTTTAGCAAATGCTCTTTAATGTGGAATTATTATTTAATTATTTTAATCTTGGAAGTTTTCTTATAATTTACCTTATTACTCCACAATTTCTGTGTGCTCACAACACCGCCCTTGTATCAGTCTTTGCTTTCTTATCTATACCTGAGTAACAAGAGGGTAAGCAATTAGACCTATCAATACTTTTCTAATCCTTGTCTTAGTTTTTTGTTGTTTTTTTTCCAACATAGTTCTACCTTTATCCTGGGAGGATTACATGGTTCTTGGATATCAGTGACACATTATTTCCAAAACTTAAAAAAAGCAAAAAACAAAAAAACACTTTATGTGCTTGTTTTTAAGATTATATAGGACCAATAAAGATAACTATTCCCCCCCTTATCTAAATGCTCTAAAACTGAAGTGCCCCAAAGAAAGGATCTAGAGCCCAATAGTTCTTTGCCAGCTGGAAGCCAGGACATGAATTCCCCACTGCAGCTCTGATGGTGAAGGTCTTCTAGATCTTCATGACATCTGTAGAGAGAACAGAACTGAACCCAACTGTATTGCAGAGAGATTGTGACTGCTAAACTCTGAAAACTCAAGAGGAAGCTTGAGAGACCAAACGCCTGTTGTGTTCAACTGAAGATTCTACAGAACTAGACAGCATCTCAGGTCCATGAGAGACGCTTTCACTGTAGATCCTTCAGGTTTGATTTCCTTTATTCTCGGAGATGCAGAGCTTATTTCCTGGATTTCCTTCATAACCCTTGGAGAAAGTGTTAGACCCTCTGGGAAGGGTATGATCAAGTACCTCCATGCCCACCTTATTTCTAATACTGTCACCTGATTTCATAAGCATCAAACCTATCAATTACTTAAACTTACCCATCTTACTTCACAGGTCATTCAAAGGAACAAAACTTGGGATGTGTGGAGAAATAATGTGACTAGTAGAGAAGGGAAGGATATTCATCACTAAGAGCAACAGTTCATTCTTTTCTTGTTACTGTATATTTTTGAGATTGTATTTTAATTACAATATTTTCCCTTTAAATCCTCTTATGTATCCACCCCTGCTGTTCTTCAAATCTATGGCCTCTTTTTCTTCAACTGTTATCAGTTAATTTTTATAAAGGACATGCAGTGTCCTAAATATTGTTCCTTGTTGCTTTCCTGAGCATCACCACATTTAAGCCCTTAGGGACCCTGAGGATGAAGCCTGACAGATGGCTTAGATAATCCCTCACAGTCTCTTTACCAGCAAATGGGTGAGACAGGACATAAATACAAGTAGCCTGGCTCCAGTGTCAAACCTACACTCAATGAATGGGCTGTGGAGTTTGATGAATAAGTTCAAGTAGTTGACAGGTTGATTCTTATGAGGGTCAGACCATGATCACCTTTTATTCTGTGAGCTCCAGGTGAAGCTTTGTTTCAACAGGAAGATTTTTCTGATAGAGCAGTATGAGAATTGAACAGATGCCGGAAAGCCAGTGGGAAATATCAATTCTGGGGCTAGGAATGTTGAAAGGACTGACAGTTACTTTTCAAACCAAGCCACATGCCTACAGCATGGTCAATGTTCTAGGAACAACCAGCAGGGATGGTGGAAAAGCCCTACCACTTATTCTGGCAAATTTAGGAGACAATTCTCAGAAGACAGTAAGAAAATATACTGTTTATTGCATAATTTAAATCTCTTTCTGCCTCATTTTTGTGGGGAGAATGTCTATCCTTTTTTTGCCAACTGCCAACTTATGTTATGACTGTTAAAGACTTCATTCAAATGCAAAACACCAGGCTGACAGGTCTCACCAATTAGGTGGTATATTGTCTTTACACTGGTTGCCAATGTAATTTTGTTTCTAATATGCTATGAAAGCAGGGGGCAGTTAAATAAAACCCAGACCTACTGACTGCTTGTCAAGGAAGTAGCGCATGCTGAGAGCAAAGGCTCCTTTCCATGTGCTATGTTTATACACATCTCCTCCTGGGCTTCAGCTCAGAGGCTGGTTTCTAAATGTGGCAAGTAAAAAAGAATTTCCCTGGCTGGCTGGAATCTAATCATCGGGTGTGGGACAGTGATTCTCTACTCATGGTGATCTCGGGTGTTCTACTCATGGTGATCTGTATTATTGTCCCCAGCACCTTCTCCAACGTGGGAAAGAATTACTCAAGGTCTTTCCCTTCTTCCACCAATAAGAAACATTATATTTGTTGTACTACAGAGGAAAGAATGGTTTTCCTACCATCAAGATTAACTCATAGTTAATCCACACTGCATGTGATTACGCTCATGTCTCCCCACCTCATCTCAACTGTCTCCTCTGATAGCTAAGGCCAGAAGTTCTTGACATTGAACTAGAGTGTTCACTATCTTTTAAGAGCCAAATTCACATCCAATTTCCTTGTGATGAGAACTTAAATTGCAGACTATAAGCATAATTAACTGGCTCAATGAAAAGCACAGCTCTGAAACAGAGCATTGCTCATCAGCCCCCTGTACTCATTGTTTGTATTACCAATTAAAGGAAGATAACCTCACAGAAAGACAGAAAAGGAAAAGAAAAAAATCTATCACATAGATTTCTCTCTAGATATCTTATTTGGTTCTACTATTTTGGTCACACAAATTTTGATGCCTTAGAAAATTTGGGGGATACAAAAGCTAAGAACAGAAATCTGAGTATGCTTAAGTTTTTTAATGAATAATTAAAATATGAAAAGGTTATATTTGAGAGCAGATATTTAGATGGGGTGAGGATAATTGTTTTCACATTACTCTAGAGTAACTTTCAAGAAAGAGGAAGGGAGAATATTTGAGAGGGATAAAGGGATAACAGGAAGGATAATGATAGAAAGTAGAGGGCAATAGAGGAGCAAGTATGAACAAAGTATAATAATGTTTCCATTTTGAAATTGTCATAATTAAATTCATTATTTTATATGTTACCTGAAAGTAAAAATAAATAACTTAAAAGTTTAAGTAATTTGCTATTATCCTGGAGGATACAATTAATCCAACCAGTAGAATCTACAGATAAGTTGAAGATATAGTTTGGTTGGGTATAAAAATTTTTAAACTGCATTATAACAATTAAAGAAATCAAAAGACACTCTCAACTACTTAAGAAGAAAGAATGTTTTATGTTACCCTGCAGGAACAGTTTTCAGAGGGTGTAATTTCACATTCAGTATTTTGAAGATGGAATGTTCATGATAGAAAAGGATTTGCCTAAATAATGATGAGGGCTCTTTTCCTTGCCAGTCTTTGAATGTATTTCTGTAGGAATATTCAATGAGAATTTAATATTATAATCCAGAGAGGCTATGTATGACTCATGAGCAACCAGCAGCTAAGAATACTAGCAGTGAAAATCAATTGAAAGAGAATACCACAACTGTTTTCTGTAACCTGAGGTGGACAGTATTCTTTGGAGGTCCTAGAGCTTCCAAATCATAGTAAATGAATTATTGCAATGTACTAATAGCTTGATATATGCCAAACATTGTGTTAAAAGAGAAACACACAATTTGGAGTTTTAACTTAAATGGTCCTTCAATCTTTATACTCACTACCTATACTAGTAAAGAAGATATTTGGTTTGATGTTAACCTCCATTACTTACTGATTGAACTTAGAATCACTGTGGAAATAAGCTTTCTGGGTGTTTCCAGATAGGTTAAACTCAGAAGGGATTACCTAACCTTAATATGAGTGGTGCCTTCTGATGTGGGATGTCCTTCTGTATATGGGTTGCTTTTTATTGGTTGGTGAATAAAGCTGTTTCAGTCAATGGCTTAGCAGAGCAAAGCCAGGAGGGAAATCTGAACAGAGGTAGAGAGAGAGTAGGTGGAGCCAGGGAGACACCATGTAGCTGCCAAAGGAGACAGACGCCAGAGAACTTTACCTGAAAAGCCACGGCCTTATGGCAATACACAGATGAATAGAAATGGGTTAATATAAGATATGAGTTAACCAGGAAGAGGCCTAAGCTATTGGCCAAGCAGTGTTGTAATTAATAGAGCTTCTGTGTGATTATCTGGGTCTGGGTGGCCAGGAATGAATGAATAGTCTCTGCTTACAGCCTTCATCAGGAATGGGAGTCCTAGGCTGAAAAATAGAAAAAAGCTCAGCACCAACATTCTCCTCTCTCACTGATGTGGACAGAATGCATCTACCAGCACACACCCACTGTTGATCTATGTTCCCTGCTATGATGGACTATGTTCCTTCTTCAACTGAGCCAAAATGAACCTGAAAGTTCCCTCCTTAAGCTGCTCATGTCAGACATTTTGCCTCAGCAATGAGGAAAGTAGGACTTCTTTTTGTCTTATTTACCATGTCCATTGCCTTACAGAAGCTTTTCAGTTTCAGAAAGTCTTGTTTGCTCTCAGTGTCAGTGCTGCTGGTGTCATATTTAGAAAGTGGTCTCGTGTGCCAATGCGTTCAAGGCTACTTCTCACTTTCTCTTCTAGTGGAGTCAATGTAAGTGGATTTATGTTGAGGTCCTTGATCCATTTGGACTTGAGTTTATGCATAGTGACGGATATGGATCTATTTGCAATCTTCTACATGGTGACATCCAGTTATGCCAGCACCATTTGTTAAAGATGCTTTCTTTTTCCATTATCATTTCACCCAATGGGAGGAGTGGGTGGGGATGGGT
>LOJH01023702.1:2568-19397 GCA_001685095.1 Ellobius talpinus | reverse complement strand
CCCAGTGACCCTGCCCGCCTCCCCCGCCATCTTGATTCTCTGCCCTCTCTCTCTCTCTGCATGCATGCCTCTCCTCTCTTCCCTTTCCCCCCTTTCTCCCCCCTCTTCTTCCCCCCTTCTTTAAGTAATAAGTATCCAGTTCTATTTCATACAATGTGTCTGTCCACATGTCTCCCATCCATGCGCTCGCTGCTTGGACTCTGCACCTTCGGGGACTTACTATGCCGCCTGCACCAGCCCGCCCTGCTGCAAGTGGAACGGGCCAGGGCTCACGGCTGCTCTGACACAGATTTTTTTTTTTAAAATCATAAAACACATGGCTTAGTACCTTTTGGGGTGAGGCAGTCACATCCTGCTTGCTCTGTGTCTGGCTTCCTCTGTGTCAGGGTGACGACTGCAGACCGAATCTTTCCACTTCCTAGAATTCTTGTTGCCCCGTCTTTACTTCCTGTCTGGCTACTGGCCAATTAGCATTTATTTAAAATACAAGTGGCAGGGTACAGACCACTGTCCCACAGCAGGTGGACAGAGAGATTAAGTAGGAGGAGGAATCTAGACTTGGGGAGAGAAGAGAATGAGGAAGAAAAAGAGGAGATGCCTGGGGCCAGCCAGCCAGACACAGAGGAAGCAGGAAAAGTAGGGACATACAGAATGAAAGAAAGGTCAAGAGCCCTGTGGCAAATGTAGATGAAGAGAAACAGGTTAAATTAAGTTATAAGAGCTAGTGGGACTAGCATAAGATAAGGCTGAGCATTCATAATTGATAATAAGTCTCTGTGTCTTGATTTGGGAGCTGATTGGTGGTCCAAGAAAGCCTGCTACGTCCCAGGAGCAACAACCAAACACGGCATAGCAAGTTGCAGTAAGACCAGGCACATACCATCACATCGAGACTGAAGGAGGCAATCTAGTAGGAGGAAAAGGTCCTACAAGTAGGCAAAAGAGTCAGAGACAGCACCTGTTCTCAATGTTGGGAGTCCCACAAGAATACCAAGCTACTCGTATACATAACATATATGCAGAAGACCTAGGTCAGACTCCTACAGACTCCCTGATCTTTGTGAGCCCCCATGAGTCCTGGACAATTGATTTTGTGGGCCATGTTCTTGTGGTATCCCTGACCCCTTTGGTTCCTCTAATCCTTCCTCCACTTCCTCCCCAGGACTCCCTGAGGTCTGCCTAACGTTTGGCTGTGGGACACTTCATCTGGTCCCATCAATTGCTGGATGAAGTCTATTTGGTCTCCCTGATGAGGATTCTGCCAGGTTTCTGTCCCAGAATACTCTGCGGATAGGACAAACTGTAGGTTGAAGGTTTTGTGATTGGGTTGGTGTCCCAATACTTCCATGTGAGGCCTTGCCTTGTTATAGAAGATGGAGGGTTCAGGATTCGTGTCCTCCATTGCTTTGCTAGGGTCGCTCTCATAGATGCCATGGAGTTTCCATTGCACCAAGAGGCGTCCTTGGGAGCAGAGCCATTCCAGTGAGGGGGATCCATGGTCAGATATTAGGGACCTAACAAAGGAGCCAGGGGAAGCTAGGAAGGTGCTTCCGGGCAGCCCTGGAAAGAAGCATGGCTGTGAAGGCCTTGACTTCAGCCCCCCTCCCCGCCAGGAGTGCCAGAGGATAAACTTCCATTGTTTGTGGCTTTTTGCAGCAAAGCCTTAGGGGGCTCATGCAGGTGGTAGTGAATCATTTAAAAACCACGTGCTCTCCACAACCCCACAGCTCTATATCTGCATCTGCAGGCTGCTGGATTGTCGGTTGTCAGGGAAGGAGCATGTGTGTGTGATCTGCTGGGTGCAGAGGGCAGCGAGAGCTAGAGGAAACCTCTTAGAGTGTTTGGGGCAAGCAGATAGACTTCCGAGCAGGGCCATTCAGGAATGTGGTGTTGAGTGCCCTCTGCTGGTGGAGAACTGTCTCCCGCGCTTGTGTTGGAGGGCGGAATGAGAACAGCCCCGAGTCACGCTGACCCTTCAGGCTCCTTAACTGAGTATTGGGACTACAAAGGCCCGGAGCAGCGAGTCTACTCCGTTTGCATTTTGAGCTGGAAGGCTCTGTGTGACAGGAGAGTAGAAATGGAGAGGGGCCAGTTGGTGTGCGGGGTCTACACTCAGCACAGAGAGTTCTGGAGGTATCTGCAGAGACGCATAATCTATGGAAGAGGAGAAGGGAGACCCGGAGACTGGTGTCAAAAGAGTACGGGTATAGAAGGTTCTGGAATGAGGGAAAGTCGGCATGCTTCAGGCTGCTGCAAGTGGAGCAGAAATTAGAAAGGCTTCTCTCGTTCATTTAGGAAATTCCCAAGGCTCCTTGAGAAAAGGGGGCTTTGAGTGGGTGTGGCTTTTGGTTTCAGAGGACGGGGTAGAGGTAGGAATCTGTGGGGGTGAGAGGCCTGGGTTGTGCTGCTGAGGAAGGGGGAGGGGCCGATAAACAAAGGGGTGCATAAGTGAGGAGTCGCTTTCTGCAGGAGGAAACCTCCCCCCGATTTTCAGAGACAGACAGGGACACAAAAGTAAGGTCGGTGGAGGCGGATTAGATGGCTGGCAGGAGGTCATTTTTTTAGGGGACACGGTTGACTCTGTGAGATAAAGTCTGGGGTCATCTGTTAGGGATGGGTATAGCCTCCCAAAGCTGACCCCAAGGCTCCTTGAAGTAAGTTTTGGAGCTCACTCCCCTTCCATAGTTAGGTTAGAGTCCCATGCATGCCTTCTTGACACGCATGCTTGGCATAAGGGGTTCTGTCCCCACGTTACTATTTTTGGCTGAAAAGGCTAACGTTTTAAGTGTTGTGTATCTCTGAGGATACAGCGAAGCAAGAAGTAGATTTTATTGAAGGTGCAGATACAACTGAAGATCTGCTCCATTACAGCACAGGACCCAGGGATCTTGTTCTTTGTCCTTCCAGACCTTAACCAAGTCCCTGTTGGACTATCCGTGTGCATGGCTGGGCTCCTCATTTTAGCCTACAAGCGAGATGGCCTGTGTGGTAGTAAGTACCTGTGCCAGGACTGTCCAGTTTTACTTGAGTGAATCCTGGGGATCAAATGCAGCTCGCTGTACCAACAGGCACCCTTGTCACCTGAGTGGTAGGCTCAGCCCCAGGCCGTGCCGGCTACACTGGACAGGAAGTGAAGAACTTGGCATGAGCAGGCACTTTCAGTCCCCTGATTTGTGGGAGGGTATAGTGGAAGAACGGACAAAGTGGACTGACCCTGGCATTTCCCTGGAATTTAATTGGGGTGCTAAGTCCTTCAGTCATTCAGGCCTCAGTTGCTCCATCTGTAATACGAGGGAAATGCTCCCCTTCATCAGTAGCAGTTTAAAATCTGAAACTCAGGGGCCCTTCTTGTGAACATTCGGAAAAGGGCATTGTGACATCATCACCAAGATGGCAGTTGGTGTGCCCTGTCCTAGGACACTGGAAATGTTATCCCATTTCCTTGCAGCAACCGTGTGAGGAAAGGAAGAGAAGCAAGGCCAGAGAAGCCAAAGGACTCGACCACTCAACATCTCGTGGTCCTAACGTCTGGACAGCTCATCCTCGGTTTGCATAACTCTCTATATGATAAATCGAGTGCACGGCAACTTACAGGTTGTGATTGTTCCTTCACACATGAGGGATCACTGTGGTTAGTCTTCCACTAATCATTCTGTTCCTCCTGCCCTGTCTTTTTCTGCAAAGTCTTTTTGGCGCTGCTCCCCTGGTCCGCCCCATCGTCCAGGCTCTCTCCTTGTCCTCTGCTGCCGCCTTGTGGCCTACGGTGGAAACGCCGTTCCTAGCGGGCTTCTACCGGCCAGGCGCCTCTGAGGCTGCTGCTGGGGGCAACCGCGGGTGGGTTCTCATCGGGGTAGGTTTGGTACTCGGCCTTTGACCTGCCTTGTACCCTGCAGGTATTTTTCATTTTTAAAAGTCTTCTGGAGCGAGGCTGTGGCCCTGTTCTGAGCACCAGTCTGTAAAGAGGACGTTGCGCCTTGAACACTTGACTTTCCAGAATTTGTGCGACTCGCCCCTCAGGTAGAAGCTTCCCTCTCAAGGGGCTGCTGTTGTAACCCAGGGTTAAAAAAAATTAAAGAAAATAAGGGGTGGCGGTGCATTAATTTCATGCTCAGGGCTGATGATGTCATGAGGTCAAGGGCAAACAGCCTTGGGGTTTGAACCAAGCCCTTGGGAGGGTTTCCCTCTTCACTCAGGTTCTTTTCAACTGCCCAGCCCGCTTATCTTCTTGCTGCTGCGTTGTGTACGGTCACGGCATTTAACTCCCGCGCTTAAGTGTAAATATTCTTAATTGCACGAAGGGCACTTGTCACCATGAAGAGAAAGCCCAGCGAGGCCTTGGCATGGAGCTACGGCGGCCGAGTACCTGAGACCATTAAAACAGCGGCCGATCTTATTGAAGTCTTCAAACCTGTAAGGACAAGCAGAATAGGAAGGGGTGGAATTAATTTTCCGCAGCTTTATTGGGGCATGATTGACAAAACTGTATATATTTAAGGCTTACAAATTAATGCTTTGAGGCTTTATATCATGCAATGATTGCAGCAGTCAAGCTAATGAACATATCCGTCCCGTGTTGTCCCCCCCCCCTTTCTGGCCTCAGGGGCTCCGAGGCTCCGAGGCCAAGGCGGGGGAGGGGAAGGAACAGAAGGTGATAGTGGGCGTGTCAGGGGACACCTAATGAGGTAATGTGGTAGTTCAGCCGGCCTCCCCAGGAGCCCCTCCCACCCCGTGCTGTTTCCTTAAAAACCAAAACCAAAACCAAATCCTAATTTTTGGAGGCAGGTTGGGGTGGAGCTCAGTAGTAGAATTAGTGTGGCTTTGGCCTTGGTTTTTGAGCCCCAGCACAGGGCTTACCTGTCAGGTCTCAAATCAAGGACAATTTATGAGAACCATGTTGTGTGTGAGCCTAGGGCCTGTAGAAGCTATAAGAGGGGGAGTTGAGTCCTCTGGAACTTGAGTTACATATGGTTGTGAGCCACCGTGTGGGTGCTGGCAAGCAAACCCAGGCCTCTGTGCAGGAGCCGTTTCTCCAGCCACTAAGAGCACATCTTCTAAAGTGGTTGGGGCTTCATTCTTGTTCTTCTTTCTGTTTGTTTGTTTTGAGTCAGGGTTTCTCTGTGTAGCCCTAGCTGTCCTGGAACTCACTCTGTAGACCAGACTGGCCTAGAGCTCAGAGATCCACTTTCCTCTGCTGGGGTTAAAGGTGTGAGCTACGACTGCTGGGCTTCTGTGATGTTCTTTTTAATGTTGAAATCAACATGGATTCAGGGCTATTGTCTACAGATCACATGTACCAGTTGTGCCAATAAAGTCCTTGAGAGCAGCAAAGATCTCCAGGTCCTGTACGGTATCTGTTGTTTTCTCTCCCTCCTCTCTGCCTGTCTGTCTGTCTGTCTGTCTGTCTCTCTGTGTGTTTATGTGTATACATGTCCACATCTGTGTGAGTGAGTGCACAGATCAGAGATCAACAATGGGCATCTTCCTGGATGACTCCACATCTTATTTGTGAGACTGAGCCACTTGCAGCCAGAGCCTGCTCAATGCAGCCGGTCTAACTAGCTAGTTTGCCCTCAGGGGTTCCCTGCCTCTGTCTACCAAGCCCTGGGGTTACAGACAGGTCCCCAACGCAGGCCAGCGCTTTATCCACTGAACATCTGCAATGCACAGATGCTGTATTGCTAACTTCTTAAACCAGAAGAACAGGAAAAAGTATCCAATAACCACCTCACACATGCACATGGACACAGTGTGCATACAGGTACACACACACATCTAACACACAGACAAAAGAAAGAGAAAAATGTCCCTAGGTCAAAACATAACCCGTTTTTAACACTTGCTAATTTCTCATCAAGATAATAAAGAAAGTTGGGACATCTTAAGACTCAAGCCTGACCTGGAAGCATTTGCCAATGTCCATGGCTCCTTCCAAGGCTGATCTTGAACTTCTGATGCAGTGTTCAGAGGCAGAGAACATGCTGTAGGTCACGTGTGTAGGTCTGCACCAGGTAGGCACAGGAGAACTGTCTCCTCAGGAGCACAGAAAGTGAACACATCACAGTAAACAAGTATGGAGTCATGCATTTTGAGGAATCACATTTTTCTACACAGCTAATTTAATTGTCATTTTTAATTTAATTTAATTTAATCACATTTTTAATTTAATTTAATCATTTTTAATTTAATTTAATCACATTTTTTCTACACAGCTAATTTAATTGTCAGTTTATATGGTTTAACTCTTCAGAGAGTAATGCTTGACAACTGGTTTGAAAACTTTAACATGTGACCCCTTTGCCGTGCTATGAGTTGACATCATCAAACCACAGCTGCTAAGAGAGAGGACTGTGAGGAGCGAAAAGGAAGGACTTCCAAGGGAGAGCTTGCTGGTGTCCAATGCCTGAAAACCCTCTGTCGCTGAACATGGAATATCTAGAATATTCCCCTCTAGTGTACTTCGCCTCTAGGCACAGGAATGTCAGCCCATGTCGGGTGTGCCTTTCTCCAGTCCATCTTTCTTTGGAGCAAATGCAGTTTCAGGGGCTTAGTGGGTTCTGATTTTTACAAGCAGAAGTCTGAGCTGACTTACACATAGCTGAAATCTCTTGGGAGAAAAAGAGGAGGGAACCTAGGAGGGCAATCCCAACCAGCATGGTACCCTCCCTTCCCCATGGGCAGGGTAAGGAAGTAGGGGAGGAGGGGGGAGGTGCTTGTGTCAGAATCACGAATGATGGAAGGTGTCTGTGGCAACATGGGATGCTTGAGGCCCTTAGGAGAATGGTACCCAGAGAGGGAAGTGGACACCTGGAGACAGGTGATGCAGAGCAAGTGCTGGTGATGAGTGTGCCTGTGAGTGCGGGCAATTCCTCCCTTCCCCCTACCTCCCTCTGTCCCCCACTCCATGAAGAGCAGGCTGGTACTAGCTCAGGATCACTGTCCGGTCCGGTCCAGGGAAGCCAGCTCTTTTTGTTGGGTGGGAGAGACTTGAGGGCACTTGTGAATTGTGGGGTGTTAAAGGCACCTAATAGAGAAGGGCGGACTTGAGCTCCCCGAGATCCTGGTGCTGAGCACAGGCTGGGCATGAGCAGGACTCTTCTAAGAAGAAAGGGGAGGCAGGAGGAGGTTGTGTTGTGAGGGGAGAATGAGCTCACGGAAGTGGAAGGAGAGCATTCAGGGTGGTGTCTAGAAAGGAGGGGGGTAGTAATATCTTAGTCCAGAGTCTGGGTCCAATGTGGAGATGTCCTGCCGAGGACCAGGACACTGTGGCCCGTTACTGCCTTCGTTAGCCTGCTCAGAACCCTGGAGGGACAGGGGTACAGGTCACTGAGAAGCCAAAGATTCCGGGGGTTCATAGAAATCCACTAAGGGCCACTCAGGCATCTGGAGAAGGCAACATGGAACCCAGTGAAATAAGAGAGCAAATGGAGGCCCAAAGGTCCCCGGAAGTCTAGGATACTGTGCTACAGGACTCTAGGGAGCAGACACAGCAATGGCGGTTATGTGGTTATTAGTCTGTGATGTCTCCATCGATGTTTTTGCAAAACTCAAAACCACAATTAACTTTGGAGCTGACATTTTGATCTGTGAGAGACTGATTGTCTTTCATTGTGTTCCCCCAACTCTGGAACCTCAAACCCAGCTTGGGTTTCTCAGTCCCCTGGCAGCTGACAGGTCCTGTTTCTCTGAGGCCTTGTCCCCTGTCATCTCTATAACAACCACTAGAGGGCAGCAGAGACCTGACTAACAAAATGTCAACATATTCCCCCAGCCAGCAAGGGGTCCAGGCTAGTACAGGATGGGTGGCGTTGATCACCTCAGCCTGCACCACCATCTATTTCCAGGCACAGCCTTTTTGCTGAGGCTCAGCTCTGAGGGTCCGAGGGCCAGAATCTGGAATGCCAACTGGTCCAGATCCCAAACTATCTCTGATCCCTTACCTTCCTCAGCGCTGGTGGGTCCCTCTGCCAGGTCATTGCTCCTGGAGGCTGAGCTGATTGCATTTGTCCACAGTTCCCGGTGGGTGATTAGGAAATGTTCACTGAACCAGCACTTGGAGGTTGAGGAAGTGCAGTGTGTTGTAAATAGTCTGACTTCAGAACCGCCTAGATGTGGATCTTGTCATGTGATCTGGGGCAAGCTATGTCATTTCCTGGCCATCCAATTTACTATTCCCTGGGGGATAGTGCTCAACTCTATGGGGTGCAGTGAGGATCATACAGAGCAGACACAGAGATGCCTGGGGTACCAGAGGGCACTATTTAATAAAGGGTCAAGTGCTACGGTGCAGTGCGGAGGGTGGCAAGCAATTGGACAAAGGGGTAGGCGGGAGACAGGAATGTGGTTGCAAAGATGCTTCTTTTTGCAGTAGATGGCGATTAATATAGAGACCTGCAACGGGTTAGCGTGCAGCGACTAAGAGACTGCGGCGTGCTTACCCTTAAATAAGGTATCGTACTCCATCCCTCAAGGCAGAGGGACCATCTTGGAAGATGAAGTGGAACGATTGGAAGAGGTAGGGGTGACTGCAGACAAACTGTTTTCCAGGCAGGGGAGGACAGGATGGCTGTACTCGGGAGCTGCCAGCAGCTGGGATTGTGTGCACAAGATCAAGCCAGCCAAAATCCTAATACACATGGGGGAGGGGCCCATGAAGCCCTGTCCCTGACTGAGAAGCTTTTGGCAATTGATGGCTATTGGGAGAAAGGCAGGTTTCTTCAGAGATGCTGCCCCGGGAGGGCGCCCAGGCTGTATCAGGTGTTCCTCACCCATGCACATACAAACAATACAGAGTAGACTGGGGGGGTCTAGAGAAAGATCACAGGAAGTCGAGAGGAAAGAGCAGCGGCAGAAACAGGAAGAAAATGGAGGGGAGGGAGGGGGTAGGTTTGATGGAAACACATTATAGGCATGTGTGAAATTATCAAACAATGAGAACTTCTGTTTAATGACATGATTGTCAGAGAGGAGGCTGGATCTCATGGAGGAGCCAGACGCCATCCTTGAACCTGGGTTTTCTCTGTCTGTCAGGAGAGCTCTGGGGAACTCTTCACAAGAACCCCTTCTTCCCTACCCTTGAGCAACCTCCAGTGGAGACAGTCCCCCACAATTTGGAAATCAACTCGTATTTACAGAAAAGTTCAAGGGGGAGTATCTACATGTATTGTTATTCCTTGCACATAAGCCCCATGGTATAGCACTGCATCTGCCTTAGCGTTACCACATACAGCACACACAAATCATAATCCGCGACCTGCCCGAGAGGAAGGTCCCACATGTCACAGCTCTTCACCTCGAAACACTTTAGCGCATGCATTCTAAGGGTAAGGGCATACACAAGCCAGCTGATGCAACATTAGCTTCAACACACTTATCATACATTGAACTGATTCAACACTTTCCTCAATTATTGACTGTTACACACTGAATAACAGCCTCTCAAGGGAGTCCCTGTTGTAAATAAATGATGTTTTTGAGGCACTAAATCTGGAGAAATTGGTTAGTTGAAGAAGACACTACTTCCAGAACGTTCATGAAGTCCACAAGCTCCATGTTGTTTCAGTTGTCACGCCTCTTTAGCTTCCTTTGGCTTGGATCAGGTCCTCAGCATTTCTCTGTCTTCTCTGACAGTGACATTTCTGGAGACACAGTGTGCCCACTCCCTGCACCTCTCCCTCCTCCAGTTCCATTTCCCGCAGATTCGTTTCTCACTTTGGGCTGTCTCATGTTTCCTGTGATTCGCTTTGCTGGCTACACTCCTGTGGAAGCACCATGTCCTCCTCAGGATAACATCTGGAACTTCTCATGGCCAGCTGCCTCTCCTTGGAGATGCTGATTTCAACCTCCTGGTGGAGGGGTTTTTGTCTTCCTTTTTTCTTTTCTTTTCTTTTAATTTGGGACCACCAAAAGCCTCTGCTCATCCCTGCTCATCTGCATTGCACGTGGTGGGAACTAACACCGTTTGTATCATGGCTGCCGTTGCTCTGCTGAGCAATGGACACCAGAGGACAACATAGCCTCCTGAGCAGCTCCTAGGCCTGGGGGTGGCAGCTGAGTAGACTCCTTCATTCGCTTGTGTGTCCAGTTGCTGCACAGATGTTTATTGAGCTCCTACTGGGCTGGGGGTGATGCACAGATGTTTATTGAGCTCCTGGTGGGCTGGGGTGATTTGTAATTTGGACAGGAGAGAACGAGTGTTTATGTTCATGGTGCTTACAGTCTATGGATGAGCTGATGAATCAAGGCACCGCTGCACAGCCAGCACCCAGGCCTGGGCTCACGTGACAATTGCTCAGTAAGTAGGGCTTGGCTAGGTGACTGAATCACTGCCCATTATGACGGCATCAGGTTCTCTCTTGAGGCATTGCTTTGCCTCTGCTTCCGGAACAGGTGAAGATCTGAGTCCCAGAGAGGAGGAATGGCTCTCTGTCCTTAACCAGGTGGCCTTGGGGGATGTCACTCCAAATCCTTCCCAGCAGAAGTAGGGCATTAAGTTGGTTTGCCGTCCATGGGCAGCTGGAGGCTGGACATTTTGGAAGCAGCCTCTTCTCCCACCTTCTGTGGGCTGGGCTGCCTTCTTCCCCAATCCTGCTCTAGGCCCTGGGGCTCCCTGATTAGGCCTGTGGTTATTTAGTCAGCGATAATATTGGATTTACTTTCATCTCTGAATTGCATCAAATGTCGCCAGTGACATTTAGCTGACACACAAGGAGGAGGCTGGCATTTTTAGGCTGTCAGCCTGTTACAGATGTAAAAGCGGATTGTGTTGGGGCATCTGGTTTATTGTTAATTAGATGGAACCAGTGAGGTCTCTTCAGTGTATGGGTAGATAAGCCCCTCCATAGCGCCTGCTTCAAACCAACTTTAACCCCCTCCTAGAAATTGGCATGACCTTGCCAGTTTTCCTGTTGTGATGGGAACAGCATGTAAGAAGTTTTGGGAGCAAGTGACAAAATATGTTATCTTCCATCTGCAGGAATGGTCATGCCTCAGCCATGCCCAGATGACTACCATCTTTCTCTTTTGGTGAGAGTTTGAAGAGTAACAGATTAGGGCAGCCACTTGCCTGATTTTAACCTTTCTGTATCTGCAAATGTCTGTGAATGCTAGCTGTCTCAACCCAATACACTTCCCCAGTCTCTTGCTTTCCCCATCTCTTCTTAACTGTGGGCATCAACAAAGTCCTGTCTGACGGAGTTGTTATGAGGAGCAAGTGAACTAAATACTCAAGATGCTTAGGAGCGTGCCTGGAACTCAGTGGGCACCATTTACCCTTCTCCAGCCCTGACCGGCACAGCTATGATGAACAGGACCTGGTGTGCAGGGACATATGAAGTGGCAGAAGACACCTGCTTTCCCTCAAGTAATTCTAAAGCCAACTAAGAGGATGGGCATCTCCAGTACCACTGTCCAGAGTCTAGGGGAGGATTATTATTATCTGGCATATGGGACTTGAGAGTTCTCTGAGTACATGCTTAAACAGTCTCTGAATTTGTGGTGCTTACATTCAATGGCTCTTTGGTTCTGTGTGATTCTAAGTGCCCATAGGTGGTTTACAGTGGCAAAGGCTTTCCTTTTCATTGAACTTGTCCCCCTTCCAAGGGCACAGAGATTATTCTCCAACTTTTCAGGCAATTAGGTGGGCAGAAATAATAGAAGCCATTGTTAAGTTTGTGTCTTAAGTCCTCCTTGCCCCATTTCTCCAGCTGTGGCTGATGGAGAGCATCTTAAAGCCCTCTTGGGAAGCAGAGCCACAATGTGGAAGGAATCTGGGTCCCTGAAGGAGCATGTGAAAAGCTGTCCATCCAGGAATGATAGCAAGGAATAAACTTCCATTGTCTTGAGTCATTGAGATATCAGGATTTACCTGATTCAGTACATGGCAAAATGTTTACAGATTCAATTACTTTGGGGGAAGGTGTACAGAATTGATGGGCAGGCCATTGGACCCTTCCCCAATAAAGGCCCCTTCCCATCATTATCTCATCACCCTTCCTATGGACCAGATCCTTTTTACAGCTTTCCTAGACCTCCAGCTTTCCAAATGTAGATCTAGACTAGCCCCACCCTGGGTTTAGTGTGGCCTGGAGAGGAGGGGACAGAATGCTGCCTGCTGAGGTCACACCCAGTGCCCCTGACTGTTCCTACCCTGTAACAACATGGAAACTTGACTAGATAGAGTTCATGCTCTTGTGGGCCCTACTCTGAGTAGCTTGGGGTTCTCACAGTAGCCCCTTCTCCTTCTCTCTGAAGAAGCCTCCCAGGAAGACCTTTCCCTCCACACCTGCCATTTGCACCTGCAGACCCTGGTGTATTGTTGGAACAATCTGCTCCTCCCAAAGGAAACTGTAACATACTTTGGCTGGCTTGGAAGGGCTGTGGTTTCAGCTGGTGCTAGGTCAAAAAGCAAAGGGCTCAGGCCTAGGAAATGTTGCCTCTGCCTGGATCTGGCTGGGCTCTGAACATATAGGGATCTCAATTTTGAAAACAACCATGGGCACTTGGGCCATGGGATAGGGGTGGGGGGCAAAGGCACTGGGTGTGGGGGAAGCACTGGGAATCCTGGTCTTTCTGTGGGAAGGGATCTACCCTTACCTCTCTTGTGTTACTTCTTCTGGGATGTCTTTCTGGTTGCTTCTTGGCCTCAGTTTGTTCACCTGTAGAAGGCAGATGGCCTTCCAGAAGGTGGTGCTAAGGCTACATGGGACAACATAAGCTGTGACTAGTGTGGCAGCGGCAGTGAAATCTGGCACTGGGTGTGAGGAGACTCCCCAGGATTCTGGTTTACAGGGTGGTGCAGTGGCCTTGGCCTCAGAACACCAATATTAAGACTTGGAAAGCAGCTATGCTCACCACTGTCCCACCAAGGCACTATATCAAGACCTGGGCTGGGGACAGCAGGGCATGGTCTGTCCCTAGGAGAGACAAGGTCTGAGTAAGTCATTTGTCTTCTGAGGGGAAGCTCCTTGAGTGGCAGCTCTGAGCCCTCTCTCTGTACAGGCTTCCAGCAAACACTAGCAAGTTTAAAGAGGATGGGATAAAGGAAGAGGGAGCTGGTTGGTGAAGTGCTGACCATGCAATCATGGCGACTTGAGTTTGGGGAGGGAGAGATGGCTCAGTGGAGTTAAGAGCACCGGGTGCTCTTCCAGAAGACCTGGCCTTGATTCCCAGCACTCATCACATGGCTGGTCACAAGCATCTGTAACTCCAGTCTTCTGGGATCTGACATACTCTTCTGGCCTCTGTGGGCACATGTGTGGTGCACACACACGCAGGCAAAACACCCACACACATACACTAGATTAATAAGATCATAAAATGTTGGGTATGGTGATGTGCTCTTGTAATCTCATCCCTGGAGAAGCAGAGACAAATTCCTAGGGTTCACTGACTAGCCTAGACCGAATGGTGAGCCTTGGGTCCCAGTGTGAGAAATATTTCCAAAAATAAGGTGGACAGCAACTGAGAAAAAATATCTGAAGTTGACCTCTGGTCTCCATATACAGTGTACATGCTCCTGTATACACTTCATACAAATGTATGTTTAACACATATACACATATAGATGCAGACAACACACACAGACACACTGATACAGATCATATAGAGAGACACGCACCCACAGACACACACAGAGACACAGACATACACAGAGACACACACCCAGACACAGACATACACAGAGACACACACAGACACACACCCAGACAAGACACACACAGAGACACACAGACACAGAGACACAGACACACACCCAGACATAGACACACACAGAGACACACAGACACAGAGACACAGACACACACCTAGACATAGACACACACAGAAACACATAAAGAGACACATGCAGAGACACAGAAACACACACACACATACAAACACACAGAAGGATGGGAGAAAAATGTTTATGCAAGCTCCCTCATGAGAACTGGTGTACTCTGGTGGCCTCCACCTCTAAAGACGCTGAGGTTCTGAGAAGCAAGTCAGCTCCCTAAGTCACAGAACTGTCAGAATGGTTGGAACCCCAGTCTGAGGGATCCAGTTGTTCCAGGTCATTCCCTTTGTTGGGTCAGCACCTGCATGGGCAGGGGCAGCAGCTGCTGAGAACCAAGAGTGGCCTCCTGGTTGGCAGTGCTGGCAAGGACAGCTGGAAAGCTCTGAATGTCACTTTGCAGAAATCACGAGCCTCCTTCTGGCCAAGAGAAGGGAGCTGGGGGTCTATGGACTTGTCATTCTCCACCCCAGAGATGGCCGTCCCCTCCAGCTGGCAGGGTAGGGAAGCCAGCAAGACGGCAATGATGCCTGCTCCCAGAAGATTACCGCTTGTTTGCGAGCACCGTGCACACGGTGCCTCTGCTCTATGCAAATAACAAACTGAAAGGCATGGCACAGTTCCACAGTCCCAGCGAAATCCCGCTGTCTCTGGGAGGAGGCCGAAAGCTGCTGCTGGACTAATGGAGTCCACCTGCCTTGCATGAAAACAAGAACGCCTCTGCAGCCACATCCCACCTTTCCCATGCCATGTGGGGCTGGTGGAGGTGGCTCTCAGGGCTGCTATTTTTAGGAAACGGAGGAAGGCCTCGGAGATTCGAGCTGCTGTGGATATTACAGAGGGAGGTTTTTCATGTAGGATATGATTTCTAAAATTGGAAAGAGACTAAAAGAGGTGGTGATTCTTTAATGGCAAAGCCTGAGATAAAAGACTGAAACATTTATGCCACCTCTAAAACCCGCCTTTTCTAGGGATGGAAATGTAGCCTCCAGCTTCTGTCATTCTGGGCCGTCCATCTTAAGGTTGCACTGTGAGAAGATGTGTAGAAGTGTGGCTTCTCCTGTTCCCCAGTGGCATCTGACTGAGGCTCCATGTGGGAATTCATTCCAAAACCTGTGGTCTCAGTGACACAGAGTGTGACATACATTGGAGGTCTTATCTTTGTGCCTCCCTGTGCTGTTGCTGAGCCAGAGGGTTTGTAGATGACCAGTCTCTGCCCAGTCCACAGTGGGGAGGTGGGGAGCTGGGTGGCCCCTATCACATGTGAAGGAAACCATGAAGAGCAGGGCAGGCCCAGATATTGCAGAGAGAAGTTGTCAGGGGCCATGTGAGAGAAACAGCAAGCAGCTTTGGAACTAAGTCATGGAAAACGGCTCATAGGTTAACATAACCATGGTGGGTGTATCCTGGAGAGGCAGAGTTCTAAAGACCTCATGCTGTTATTGATCGTAGCTCTGCTTATTACCCTCATGGTCACCACATCCCTCATAATCTATGAGCTGTAAGAAAACTCTCAGGGGGTTTCAAGTCCTTCACTGGGCAGGGCCACTGATACGTACAATAATAGAGATTGACTTTTTCCCAAGCATTGCTGCTGGAGCAGATGAATGATTTAACCACCACTCTTGGAAATGTAGATGGTTAGTAAAGTTAGCTTGAGATGTTTTTGTTAATGGATTTGATGTAGAAAATCTTGGGGAACAATTTAAAGTTTAGAAAGGCACACTTTTAATAGTTGAGCAAGGGACTCATTGAGGTCAAGGAACAAGAACAAAGGTAGTCTGGTTATTAGTAGCTGACAAGCCTTTCTTGCTAAAGTGAGTTGGACCAAAGATGATGATTAATTCCTTGTGCCCATTTTTGCCTGCAGCTTCCTGGTATGGTTTAGCAAAAAAACTGTTGATAAGTAGGTGTGTGTTTTGGAGACTTAAGATAGAAATGACTGATTGTTTTTTATATACAAAAGTTTAGATTTGTGATTCTTTTAAGATGTTTTTATAAGATTACCTTTTGAGATAAATGAAATTATTGATCCTTTCTTTGTAACCATAAAATGGAGGCTGCCAGTAAAAGAACTGGTTGAGAAAAAGACCTTGCTTGCTTATACTTTGTTAATAAATTATAAAAGAATCATTGTGTTGGGGTGAAGTTGCTATTCTGGGAAAATTAACACAGGAAAAATGTTTAACTACTTGTGGGTTTCTAAGAAAAACATGCAACTTGTGACCATAATGTGATTTCTTCCAGTGTAAAGATTTTGTTTTTGGAAAATATGTAACCTGTGGTTGTGATGTAATCTTTTCTTGTGTAGAAATTTTTGTCTTAGGAGATATAAAAGGGATAAGAGAAAAATAAGAGAAGTAGAAGGGAACATCAGGGAAGATAGAGAAGGAGAGCATCAGGGAAGGAGGAGGAAGAAGATGTCAGGGTAGAAAAACAAAAGAGAAAGAACAGCATAAGAACAATCATCATAAGAGAATAATAAAATGAAGAATTAAGTTTTGACTCTGAGATAAAGTTCCCATGTGTGTCTGTGTGTCTGTCCAATAGCTTGCTGACTCCCTGCTTCCTCTTCAGTACCTGTTGAGAGTGGGTGCCTTGGCAAGAAATGAACTTCAGTCTCACATCTCCAGAACACTGACTCTTGTATCTATGGGCAGATAATAGTTGCTACCATATGGGGAGTAAGAGGGAGCAAGGAAGGCGAAGTTTCAGCCAATGGGCTGTGCAAAGGCTATCTTTTGGTCCCTTTCATTCAGTTGTCTTACTCTGTCTTTGGTTTGTTCTATTTCTTGTCTTTTTTTGTGTGTGTTCATATGTGTTGTGTGTGGAGTGGTGGTGATGGTGTGTATGTGTGGAGGTATGGAGTGTGTGTGTGTGTAGTGGTATGGTGTATATAGTGATATAGTGTGTGTATATGTGAAGTTGTGCATATTGTGGTGTGTGCTTGTATGGTGTGGTGTGTGGTGGGTATGGTCTGGTGTATAGTATTGGTATATAGTGTGTAGTGTGTGTGTGTAGTGGGTATGGTCTGGTGTATAGTATTGGTATATAGTGTGTG
>LOJH01023701.1:0-11094 GCA_001685095.1 Ellobius talpinus | reverse complement strand
GGAGGAGGAGGAGGAGGAGGAGGAGAAGGAGAAGGAGAAGGAGGAGAAGGAGAAAATGAAAGAAAGAAAGAAAGAAAGAAAGGAAGGAAGGAAGGAAGGGAAGGAAGGAAAGGAAGGAAGGAAGCAAAGAATCCAAGCGGTTCCTGTTTGAATGTTCTATGTTCCACGGTTATATCTGGTTGAACCCTTTCCTTGCCAAAGCGCTTCACTGGGCTGGACCTTTGCCAAACCTCTAGTCTGTCCATCTCCACCCAACTCATACTTGATTCCCAAATTTTCTGTTTTCTGCCTCCATGATGTTCCTGTGTGCCCCATGTACTCTGAACAGCAATTCCTTCTGCGGGTTCCCTACTCCATATGGATAATAGGTGCCTGTCCATCTTCAGAGACACCTCCTTGGCCTCCCCTCAGGCACCCTCATCAACTCTCCCCCAGGAGCATAACTTGCTTCTTCTTAGCACCTAAGTTCCTTGAGTAGGAACCACACCTTGCTGCTGGACTTGCAGGGCCTAGCAAGAGCCTAGTGTACAGTTCAGGGTAGGATATCTGCCCCATAATTCAGGCTGCATTTGCTTTCTGCCACAGGACAGGACCTTTGACCTAAAGGAGTGGTTAATGAGGGAGGGTTGGGGGGGCAGGAGTTCCTTCTGTGAAGGAGTACTGCAGCTGCTCCTCTCAATTGGTAGCAGGACCCAGCTCCCTGGGAAGGGGGGCTCTGCCTTACTTGATATTCAGTCAGGTAGCGGCACTCCAAAATGGCCAGCTTCTCCTTCAGGGTCTTCAGTTTCCCCATCTCTTGGGCAAAGTCCTTCCTGTTCTGTTTCCACATGGCATCTTTCAAGAACCTGGCACCAAGGTGGGGTTGTGGCATGTTACAAAAGCGGGGCTTCCCTCAGGGGGTGGGGTTCTGAGGGCCAGGGTGGAATGGGAGGAATTGCCAGGGCAGAGAAGAGCAAGGCACCCCAATGCTATGCCCAGGGGCCCTTTGAAAGAGATGTCTGATGGCCTTAGAGAGTTGGGGGAGGGGAAAGGCAAAGAAGGAAGGCAATGTTCAATCTAAAGGGGCGAGGTCAGGCCAAATTCATGTTGACAATATCCTGCATGGGGCCTCTTTCCCAGACTTACCCAACTGCCACCTGGCTTCCTCAGCCCTCCCCCTGGAGGCTCAGCCATGGGGAAGGACCTTGCCAGAAGCAGCAGCAGCTGGAGTGGTTGTCATAGGCTCACCGGGCACAGGTGCGGTGGTTCCATAGTCTGCAGTAGTCGATGGGCTTGTAGCCCATGGCATCTTGGGTGTGCAAATTGGCTCCATTCTGCACCAGGACCTTCATACATCCCAGCAGGCCATTGCAGGAAGCCAGGTGCAGGGGTGTGAAGCCATGGCATGTCTGACTGTGAGGTATATCACAGGGTAAAGGGCAAAGGGAAGGGTAAAGGCATCAGATAGGTAGGGAAGCCAGCTTCCAGTGCCCACTCTGCCACTACCATGAGGGATCCGGTCCATAACCCAGCTCCTCTTCTCTAGAAGGAGGGATAGACTAGTACGAACAGTGCAAATTCAAACACATCCTACCCTTAGATTGGCACTGTTGTCTGACTTTTGAGACAAGGTCTCTTGTGGTACAGTCTGATGTCGAATTTATTATGTGGCCAAGGGTGATCTTGAACCCCCTCATCCTCCTCTCTCCTCCTTAGTGCCGAGTGTAGAGAGCTATGTGCCATCAAGTCCGACTCCTCCCTGGCTTTTGGCAAAATTGGCTCACTTGGTCCTCAGATCAAAGTTAATTTTAATGTGTGCGATGTGCATATGTGTGTATGCATGTTTACATGTGTGTGTGTATCTGCATGTGGAGGTCAGAGGTTGATACTTGGGTGTCTTCCTTTTCCTCTATTATCCTCCACCTTACATGCAGAGGCACAGACTCTCTCACTTGAACTCAGAGCACACAGCTCTGCTGGTCTAGCTAGCCATCTTGCTCAGGATTTCCTGTTTCTGTCTCCCATGGGCTGGAATTACAGGAGTGTCACCATGCCCAGCTGGCATTTACATAGATACTAGGACTTGAACTCAGGCCCTCACACTTGTACAATGAGTGCTTTATCCATTAAGCTATCTTTCCAATCTCTATATGTTGTAATTAAATGTCACCTCCTGGGGCTGGGGATGCACTTCCTTAGATAGAATGCTTGCCTAGCATATGTAAAGCTCTGGGTTCAATCCCAGTACTGAGTCAAACCAGGTGTGATGATGCCTACCTGTGATCCTAGCTCCTGGGAAGTGGAGGCATGAGAATCAGAAGTTCAAGATCCTCCTTGGCTATCATAGCCAGTTTGAGGGTAGCCTGGACTATATGAGACACTGCCAGCTTAAGAGGTTGTTGCTTCTTTTAGATAGACCCCTCCCTGGTGCTTCCACCCATTGCCCCATTGTTCTCTTCCTAGCCAAGCTCTCGGGATTCTGGCCATTCATTCAGTCACTGTGTAGTCACTAGAAAGTCAGCTCTGTGAGGGCAGGGCTGGGTTCCCTGTGTTTGTTGCTGTGCTCCCAGCGTGGGTGTGGTGCTGGGTAGCACACAGTGAAGGCTAGTCAGTCTCTGGTACATCGTGCTTGTCCCAAAAATAGAGCTGGAAAGGTGGCTCAGCAGTTCAGAAAATATACTGAGCTTGCAGAGGACCCGAGGTTGGTTCCCCCACCACACACACCACCTATAACTCCAACTCCTTTATCATAAAAGCCTTGTTGCATGGACACATTCGTCCTCCCAATCTCAACCCCGACAGCCAGTTCCCAAACCGAGCTACAAACTAGAAATACCTGGGGTTCGTAAAGGCTTCCGTGAGGCCCCACAGTGTGCACCTGAGGGTGGGGACTAGGACTTTGAGGCTGAGAGGTTGACTGACTTGCCTGTGGACCAGCGGTTTGCCTGAGCCAAGTTTCTGGGAATTAGATCTGCCTTCCCAGGAGGCTCAGTCTCTTAAGAACCAGAATGCTAACGGGGCTCCCTGACGGCTTTCTCCAGACAGGAATCCTTGTCCTTCCCAGAATCCCTCATCTGGTCCTGCAAGACTCTACCTGCCTGGCGACCCAGAGTCCCAAGTGTCTCTCCTACAGCAGGCTGGACTTACGAGTTGATGGCTGCCCCTTTCTTAAGCAGGTAGTCAATGCAGGGGAGGATGTCCGAGTTGTTGTTCTTATGGATGACTAGGTGCAGGGGCGTCTGGCCCTTGTTAGTAGGCAGATCCACGGGAAACTTATACTCCTCTACCAGGACCTGAAGGCAGGAAAGCTTTTTCTGCTGGGCTGCGAAGTGGATGGCTGTGAAGCCCTGTGGAGTGGAGCGCGCAGGAGAAGGCTCAACAGGATTGGGCAGGGGCCACAACCCCGCCTCTGTCTTGGGATTGCCCTCTTTGTTCCCTGTCTCCCTGGAGGTACTCACAGCCCTTCATCCCCTAGCCCCTGCTTCCAAATGGGCCTTCTATGAATGGGTAATTAGGACCAAAGGCATAGGCCTTTCTCGGGTGTTGGGGAGTTTCAGTCCCTGCCTCCACCGCTTTACCTTGTCGTCGACTATGACCTCCCTGTGCTCCCGATTTAGACAGAACCGAAGCCAGTCCACATTGCCTACCGAGGCTGCGAACAACTCAGAGTTACTCGGAATCACTTTATGGTCCAACGACTCTGAAGGACTAGAAACGGCAGGGCGGGGGTGAGAAGGAGAACTGGGGACCTCCCCGAGCTTCCCCGTCGCCCACAAACCCGCGTGCCTGCCCACCTGAGCTGCGAGGACTCCGGATCGCTGCTTGCAGCCTTGGGCAAGGTGTGTTCTGTCTGCTGCGTGCTGCCCGGTGCAGCGGGGCCGGACTGCTCTTCTCTGCCCGAGCTCCCTCCGGAACTTAAGGCCCAAGTCCTGTGCTGCACAGGGGCAACGCGCACAGCTGGCGCGCGGGCATTGGAACTACGGCGGCGGCGTTGCACACAAGGCTGACAAGGCTGCGAGGGGCAGCACGGGCGGCCTGCCCCTATTCCCGGGGCCGTGCCTCCGCCGCGTTTGGTCCCAGCCAGGACTTGCGGGAGGGACGGAGTCCGCAAGCCTGGAAACTCTGCACCCCGGCTCACTACACGCTTAGCCTATATTGGAATCACATAAGGATGAAACGGAAAGTGCGACTGGGAAATGGAGTGTGGCCATTTCTGTCCATAGAAAGCAGGGCCGGGTCTCTCTCTCTCTCTCTCTCTCTCTCTCTNNNNCACACACACACACACACACACACAGTGCGTTTGTGTTTGAAGTTGCATTATGAACTAGCTACCCTTGCCATTCCACATACTAAATTATTACGTCCTCACAGCAGCAGCATAATGGGCAACCGCTACGTCACACGGGCTGCCCATAGCAGAACTGCTCCACTCTGGTTCTTTTCTTGGGAAACGGGAGGATAGAGAGTTCCAGGGTAGCCTGTGCTACACAATCAGATCTTATCTCCAAAATAGTTCCAGGCATGGTGGTGTAAACCTGGGACTCTGCACTCCAGAGTTAGCATTATTAGAACACAGTAGACACTAGGAGGAGAGGCCCATTTGGGGGAAGTGGGTTCCTGTGATGTGCCTTTGGAGTATATGTGTGCCCCAGAAAAACTGAAGGAGGAAGGGTACCTTAAAATGTGCAGAGGTACAAAACAGAGATTCTCGGGGCTAGGGGTATGGCTCAGGAGTTAAGAGCACTTGCTGATCTTTCAGAGGGGATCCGTTCGGTTGCCAGCACCCATCATGATAACCACCTGGAGCTCCAGTTCCAGGATTTCCGATGCCGTCTTCTGATGTCTAAGGGCATCAGGTATGTAAGTGGCGCACATAACATGCAGGCAAAACACTCATATGTGTAAAGTAAATCTAATTTTTAAAAGAATTTCCTGCAATGTGCATTATATTGCTAAGCCACGTGATGTTTAACTTGTTGAAAGTGGACTCTGGGAGGGAGAGCGACCTTCCTGTCCCAGACTCCAGTATGTTTGCTTTAAATGTTTTGGGACTGGAGAGATCTTTCAGCAGTTAAGAGCATTGCTGACTTTCTGAGGACCTAGGTTTGGCTCCCAGCACCCACATGGCAGCTTACAATTGTCTGTAACTCCAGTTCCAGAGAATCTGATGCCCCCTTCTGGCCTCCCCAAACACCAGGCACACATGTGGTGCACACATATGCATGCAGGCAAAACATCCATCCATATAAAAATTAAAAATATATCTAAATAATAATAATTAATAATAATAATAATTGTTCTCCACAACAGCTTTTTCTGGAGCAGTGTGTATCCTAACTCTGGGTCAGGGTTGGGAGAGGCAGCAAAGCGACCTAGAAGGAAAATGTTGTGTCTGAGCTAGAAGGTGAACTGTTTCCAACAGATGTTACAATTATTTATCCCATGACATAAAAATGCCAGCAATGGGAAGGAAAACCAGAAGCTCAGTCATGGGGAAGCTCACCCACCCATGGAGAGGAAGTTCAATAGGAACTCCTACTGACTACCTCAACAGTCAGTTTCTGCTGGATTTGAAAGCTTCAACCTGGCGCTCTTGCCTTTGCTTGCTTTCAGTCATGCTAATCCAGTCTTCCTGGACAGATGTTTTAAGTGCCTGATTTGATGGATGTCTTCTGTTGTATGAAGGTCACTTGTTCATTTCTCGACTGCTCAGCCCCAAAATAATCACACAGAAACTATATTATTTAAATCACTGCTNCTTATTGGCTAACTCTTACATCTTATTTTAACCCATTTCCATTAATCTGTGCATCACTACGAGGTCGTGGTCTACCAGCAAAGTTTCAGGGCATCTGTCTCCAGCAGCAACTCCATGGCTTCTTGACTCCGCCTTCTTCCTCCCAGCATTCAGTTTAGTTTTCCCTGCCTAGCTATGTTCTGCCCTGCTATAGGTCCAAAGCAGTTTCTTTATTCATTAATGGTAATCACAGCATACAGAGGGGGATCCCACATCATGTCTTCTATCTGCTGCTTTTGCCTATCTGTCATTTGCTACTTATTCTCTGCTTTTACCTGTTATATACTGAATAAACTCACACATTGGAGACTGAAGGCATGGCTATTGAACCTCATTTTCTGAACTATAAAGATCACTACCTCTGAGAATCCCAGTGATCAAGAATTGGTGCTCCTGCCAAACACCTTCAAAATGAGCAAATCACAGCTTTTCCTGTTGCAAGTGGAGTTTGCCAGCTGACTTTACATTACAGTAAAGTAAGGTCAAATACTGAGGGTTGCCTGGTGCCTGGGATGGGTCTGGGGGCAACTGCTGCTACTGGGGATGTTGCACATGCACTTGAAGATGTTATCTATGCCTGGAGTACTTTGTAGTCCTTTTATTTTTTAAAATTTGTTTTATTTATCTAGGCTTTTTTGAAGGAGGATCTTCCTGGCCTTGAACTTGCTTTGTAGCCAGCTGGTTTTAAACTCCTGACTCTCCTGTTTCTACCTCATATCTTATGGTCTTCATCTTCATGCCATATCACAATCACCCTGGGGTGAGGAGACCAACACAGAATACTTATACCAACAGGCTTGGATTAATTGGTGTAGTGTGGGGCCCAGGCTTGGATTAGGTGATTTTCCCATGCAGCCAGGATAGTCCTGCCTTTACATTCTTTCTGAGGAAGAAAGAGGACTTCTGAGGCAGGAGAGTCACCAGAATGGGTCAAGAAGATGGGGAAGTTGGGCAGAGGCCTTAGAAAGGAAGGATGCTCTTCTTGAGGACCCTTTAGCCAGATCCAGGCAGCTGGGCAGAGGGCCTGGTAAAGCAATAGACAGTTGACCACAAGAAGTACCAGAATTCCACTTGGAGAGCAGGGGTAATGGTGTGCCTCCAGAGTAATTAATTGGCAAGGGAGATAGAAGGCTGGGTGAGGAGGCAGTGCTTGGAGAAGGCGCAGGACCCAGAGAGGTACTGTCTCCAGCATGCAAGGCTTGCTGTCCCACACCATCCTAAAATCCCTTCACGGTCCTTTTGAAGTCTAAGTTACTTTGAACTGGGGTTCTGTCACTTTCAGGAAAGTCTAACTAGTAAAAAGCTCTTTGGTTAAATCTTCTATGGGGTACAATGATTAGGACTGGTATGATGGACAATGGAATGAGCTGTGTGGGCTAGGGCACTGTGACACCCAAGGGACGTTGAGAGTCATCTCTGCACTGTTGGGTAACAGCAAATAAATGAAAGTAAGGAGCTGTTCTTGGCCCACCAGGCCTGGCTTGTCTGAGTAGCGGCACATGTGCATGGGGCAGGGCTGAGTGCTCACCCTCACTCTTGCTCTGTGGCTTAGTCTGTGCTTCTAGAAGGGGCATGTGCTGCTGATAGCAGGGCAGAGGCAGGACTGAGTTGGCTTCCATCAGTCAGTGTGCTCTCTAGGGCTTTAGGGTCTGGCTATGCTGGTAATAGGCAGGAAATAGGGCTTTCATGTCAGTATCCTGGGTGCCAGGAGGGCTAATGTTGTCTTTGTGGGTTGAACATCATCTGTATTTGGGAGAGAAATGAATTTGAATGACAAGTCCTAGCAGGTAGGGCAGGAAACGTTTGCCTGTAGGACCAGAGTGGAGGAAGACAAGTGTCTGGGGTGCTTGCCTCTCCCCATCTGCTTTCCTGAGCACTCTGTTACCACACCCATCCTGAACAGGTCCTTCACATGCACCTCAGAGCAGTTCCTGAGGCTCGAAGAGGCCTGTGGACTGTAGGCAGATATTTAGTCCCTTCAACTGGGGTTTCCAGATGGCCAGTCTCCTTGTGACTGGCAGATCCAGGAGTTGACTTCATTATCTACCTTGTAAGTACCATGACAGTTCAAGGTGATCCCAAGAGGCATCCAGAAGGAAATACTGGGGAGATGGCTCAATTGGTAAAGTGCTTACAACACAAATGTGAGGGCCTGATTTCAGATCCCCTGAGCCCATGGAAAGTCAGGAGTGATAACATGCTTGCAACCCCATCACTGAGAAAGTGGAGACAGGAAGATTCCTAGGGTGTGCAGGAATGTGCACGTGTACACACACACACACACACACACACACACACGAGAGAGAGAGAGAGAGAGAGAGGGAGAGAAAGAGACAGAGACACAGATAGAGTTACAGAGACAGATACAGAGACAATGACAGAGAGAGACTGATTCTGGCATGTTCTAGGTGCCTGACATGTCAGGTAAACATGTTTAAAATCTCTGAACGGGGCCTCCATTTCTGAAGGAAGCCCAGGAGCTCTGCAGATACAATCCTCAGAAACAACCAGGATACATGGGAATTATTTTACGAAATAACGGTGAGCCAGGCATGGCCATGCACACCTGCAGCCCCAACATTCCAGAGGCAGAGGCAGGAATACTGCCACAAGTTCAAGGCCAGCCTGGTCTATAAAGTGAGTTCCCAGATAGCCAGGGCTACATAGTGAAACTCTCTCAAAATTGAAACTTAAAAAATAGCCTAGCGTCGGGTAATGGTGGTGGCACAGGCCTTTAAGGGAGGCAAAGGTAGGCAGATCTCTGTGAGTTTGAGGCCAGCTTGGTCTACAAGAGCTAGTTCCAAGACAGGCTGTTACACAGAGAAACCCTGTCTCGAAAAATAAATAAACAACAACAAAACAAAAAGCCTTCCCCTCTAAGGTGTATAAAATGAGGAAATAGTCACAAAAGTCAAAATTGTATTAAGAACAGGAGTGCTCAGGGCATCGGAGCCATGGCCATTCCTAGATCCCACCCCTATTTCAGAGAACTGCAGAAGCTCCAAAGTGGGGGGTCGTGGTTGAGAAAATGGGGCTTCCTCCCTCCTCATCTCTGAAGATGTAGGACATGTCACTGTGAAGAGCAAGATGCCAGCTCTCCACGCCACAGACTGGGGAGCTAAGAGAAAGGCAGGGGCTCCTTCTCTATCAAGCCCTCAGGAGCAGGGCAGCTATTTTTTCTCAAAGGGTAGGTGGGGACTCTTGAGTTTTTATTGCTCAAAATCTAAAAAAACCCAATAACCACAAAAACCCCCACCCCACCCCCCAAAACCCATGATGTTACTAAGAAAAGTGGTCAGCTCACCCACAAAGGGACTTGGGGGTTATAACCAGTCAATCTGTGGGGATTGAGAGTTCTAAAGATCCCTATCAAAGGAAACTGTGGAGAAGTTCAAATCCTGGAGATTTGGATGGTAAACAATTTTAAAAAAAAATGCTAGCAGGCCAACTGGTTTACAAGAGGAACCCCAGGAGAGACTGGGGAGCCCTCCTAGGTCAGAACACAAGTCAACCAGGCCTTTGACAAGAAGATCTCTGCAAATTTACTCCCAGAGGCATCATGGGAAATAGAACAAGAGACTGGGTATTAGTGGGAGCTAAAAGTTGGGTGTCAGATCAGCAAAGGCAGAAAGTTAAACAGAGAGATCAGACAGTCAGCAAGAACCCTACCTAAACCATCACAGCCCCAGAGTTGCCTTGTTGCAGGGCTGTTTCCAGAAGTAGTTACACCCAAGGCTTCTAGAGGGGAAAGACATTACTAAAACTATCCATCCTGGGCACCAACACATAAGCAACAAAACCAAGTCCCAGAGAGAGGGATGGGCAGATCAGAGTTTCTAACATACGTTACTGGAAATAGCAGTTTTCAGAAGAAAAAGTGTGAGATGAACAAAGAAATGGAAAACCAAAACCCAAAAGCAGTAAATAAAAATAAAATTGGGCAATGCACAAACTGCTTGAGAAGGGGCCCAAATGCCAGACTTAACAAAACTTCTCAGTAGTGCTTAAAAGTGTGTTCATAGAGCTAAAGAAAACTATGGAATGAAGGCTGGCACATCTTGTTAGGCACAGTGCACTGATACAGAGTTGTTATTTAAAGAGAACAAAGTGAACATTCTGAAACTGGAAATCACAGTGAAAAATAGAGCAAGGGCCCAGTGGTAGATGGGAAAGTGCACAGGGAAGAATTAGCAAACTAGGGAGCTGGAGAGATGGCCCAGCAGTTAAAGGCACTGGATGTTCCTGCTGAGGACTCCCAGAACTCACAGGGTGGCTGTAACTGCAGTTCTGGAGGGGATAGCATTGAAGAAGAGCAGGCAGCCTGGATAGCTGAGATTTAGAATACTCACCATCACTTCTCATCTCTCTCTCTCTCTCTCTCTCCCTCCCTCCCTCTCTCTCTCTGCTCTCTCTCTCCTCTCTCTCTCCCTCTCTCTCCCTTCCTTTCCCCCATCCCTCCTTCCTTCCCTCCTTCCTTTCTTCCCCCCTCCCTCCCTCCTGAACTTTCTTTCTTTGAGATAGGGTCTCACTATACAACCTAAGTTGTCTTTGAACTCACTATATAGACCAGTCTGGCCTGGAACTCACAGAGATCTACATGCCTCTGCTTCCTAGTGTTAAGATTAAAAATTAAGAGTGTGTGCTGCTACACACAGCTCACTTCCCTCCTCCCTTAACATTTATTTATTTGCGCGTGTATGTGCGTGTGTGTGTGTGTGTGTGTGTGTGTGTGTGTGTGTGTGTGGTGTGCACATGAAAGTCAGAAGATAGCTTGGGAGTTGGTGTTCTTCCACCATGCCAGTTCTGGGGACCAAATTCAGATAGTCAGGCAATTGGGCTTGGTGGCAAGTGCTTTTCCTAACTGAGCCGCCTTATGTATATTTCGCAGGGCTAGGAACCCACCCTTAGACTTTGTGTGCAGGAGATGAGTGCTTTACTAGTAGGCTATAGCTTCAGCCATTTTGTATTTTATTTTATTTTTTGAAATAGGGTTTCATGTAGCCCAGGCTGGCTTCAATGCAGTAAAGGATAACCTTGACTTTCTGATCCTCCTGCCTTCACTTTCCAAATATTAGGATTTCAGGTCCATATCATCACTCCCGGTTTATGTGGTGCAGGGGTCAGGACCCAGGGCTTCTGAAGCTTGTGCAACTTTACCACTCAGCCACATCAGCTCAGCTCAGCTCTCATTTGAACTGTAAATACTCCCCTAAGAGGAATTCCGTTGTCAGCTGCTAGGGCACCAATTCAGCTGAGCTTGCTTGCTTTCTTCTTCTTCCTTCTTCTTCTTCTTCTTCTTCTTCTTCTTCTTCTTCTTC
>LOJH01023700.1:2177-21574 GCA_001685095.1 Ellobius talpinus | reverse complement strand
AGCTCTGTAGTAGAGTTTGAAGTCAGGGATTGTGATGCCTCCAGAAGATCTTTTCTTGTACAGGAGATATACATATTTTTTAAAAAGGAAATATAAACTAAAGAATTGTTTTAAAGTACATTTCTTCCTGGTTTATTAACCAATACAAGTTTGGCTTGTAGAACTATTTTATATATCTATATATCTGGTGTTTTAGGAGGAGAGGGTTGCAAATGGGGAAATTGGAGAAGCCCTGTTTAAGATTCAGGCTTTGTGTCACACACCTTCAATCCCTGAACTCAAGAGACAGGGAGGCAGACTGACGTCTACAGAGTTCCAGCCCAGATAAAGGGAACTATGACTAATCATTTTTTTCCTTTTTTTTCGAAACAGGGTTTTTCTGTGTAGCTCTGGCTGCCCTGGAACTTCCTCTGTAGACCAGGCTGGCCTCGAACTCACAGAGTGAGTTCCCAAGTGCTAGGATTAAAGGTGTGCACCACCACCGCCCAGTTTTCTTTTTATCTCTTGCAGGTCACTTATAAAATGTTTTCTCCTTAGAAACACTCTCCCTAATATGATGCTTGGACTTGATCATTAGTTTGACAGGTTCCCAGTCACCTAGGAGGCACACCTTTAGGTGTGTCTGTGAGAGTGTTTCTAAAGATGAATAGTTGACAGGGGAAGACCTACCCTCTTTATGAGTGGCACCCTTTAAGATGTGGCCCAGATATAAAGAAGTCTAAGGAAAGAGCAGTGTGAGCCTGCCTGTCTGTCTTTGCTGCTGCCTTCCTCTGCTAACAGGAATCCAGCATTGTCAGCCTTCAGAAACCGGTTTGTTACCAGCGCCTCTCTAGGGTACTTTCAGGCTTTTAACCCTAGAGACTTCTGAGACACCCAGCTTTGTGTACAGAAATAACCTATCATTAAAGGGATGTGCTCTATACATGATCAGGCTCAAGAACATGCTGCAGGCATGAGTGAGTTCCACGAAGTGGCCCAGATGCTTACTGTTCCTCTTCCTGCTATAGCATCTTCTACTCCCAAGCATGTGCCTTCATCTACAAGAGATGTGCAGTGTCGGTTACTGAGGAAGAGAAGAATGGGCCTGGTCTGCAGATGATCCTGAACACTGCAGGCACCGCCTGGAAATGGTGCCATATCACAGTGTGTGTTGCGGTTCCAATGTGAAACGCTCCCCTACCATAAGGGCTCATGTTTGAACACTTGCAGCATCCCCCACCACCTGCGGTGCTGTTTGGGAAGGTGTAGAACTTTTAGGAAGTGAGGCCTTGTTGGAGGGCTGGGGAGTTACCATGGACCATGAGGCTTCATAGCCTGGTCCCACTTCCTGTTCACACTTCAGTCTCTGCATGCAGAGGGAATGTAGACAATCATCTTCTGACTTCTATCACCTTGCTTCCCTGCCTGTTGTCATGCCTTTCTGACAAGATGGACTGTATCTCTCCAAAACTGTAAGCCAAAAACAAAACAAAACCCTTTCTCCCACAAGTTGCTCTTGTCAGACTATTTTATCATAGCAACTATAAAGACAACATGAAACCATACTTTCGTTTTTATTACAGAGGCAAATGGACCCCTAGAACACTGATCTCCTCTGTGGATTAATACACTGAGTTCAGAGAAGGGGCTATCAGGGTGGGGTCTAGCTGGAGGGATGGGTCTCTGTTCTCTCCCTCCCCCATCCCTTCCTCTCTCCCTTCCTCTCTCCTTCCCCAACTCCTTTTTCCTCTCCCTACTGGTTTCTTGGAGGTAAGCAGCTTTCCTTAATCATGAACTCCTCCATGACGTTTCCGCCTTGCCATGGGCCTAAAAATAATGCACTGGACAACCACTGACTTAAACCTATGAGACCATAAACAAATCCGATTTCCTCTCTTGAGCTTTTTGTCACATCATCATCAACAAGAAAACCTAACACCCATTTTATCTTAAAGCATGATGCAAGAGTTTATCTTAGAATCAACTGTAGTGAATTCGGCGCTTGTTCTCAGGATGGCAACTGAGTCAGCTCTGACAGCTCCTCACCAGAGTCAGAGACTGGTGATGGGAGAGCCACACTGCCAGAGTTCAGCAGAAGAGCAGAAGCATCCTTTCTGTGTTGTGGTTTGTTCGTGGATCTGATCCTCTAGCCTCGTGGTGGTTTTCAACCTTCCTAATGCTACAACCTTTTCATACAGTTTCTTGTGTTATGGTGATGCCCAACCATAAAATTGATTCATTATTAATTCATAGCTGTAATTTTCTACTGTTTTATATCATAAGGTAAATACCTGATATACAGGATATTTCATATGGGATTCCCAAATGGGGTCATGGCCCACAGGTTGAGAACCAGTGATCTAGCCTGCTTTCATGGCCTGCCTATGTTTCTAACTTGATTCTTTACCCTTTCCTTTGTTTAAGATGCATTATTATTTTAAAACCCTGTGTGTGTGTGTGTGTGTGTGTGTGTGTGCGTGCACAAGAATGTATGTGTGCAGGGCTGGAGAGAGATGGCTCAGTGGTTAAGAGCACTTGGTGCTCTTCCAGAGGTCCTGAGTTCAATTCCCAGCAACCACATGGTGGCTCATAGCCATCCGTAATGAAATCTGGCACCCTCTTCTGGCGTGTGCCATCATACATGGAGGCAAAATGTTGTATACATAATAAATAAATAAACAAATCTTTAAAAAAATGTATGTGTGCACATTCACCTACCTGTATGCCTCTGACCCTGTATTCAGTAGCACGTGGATGCCAGAAGAGGGCAGCAGATCTACCTGGAGCTCAAGTTCTAGATGGTTATAAGCTGCCAATGTGGGAGCTGGGAACTGGAAGAGTCGCATGTACTCTTAACTGCTGAGTTGTATCTCAAGCCTTCTCTTTAGACTTTTCTAGTGATTCAGTGAGCTCCCCAAGGATTTTTTTAAATGTATTCCATTTCTGCTCCTGTTAACCAGTACCAGTTTTTGCTACTACTGAAGACCATAGCAGCCTAACTATTCCATCATTTCTAGATATACTTAACCCCAAAGAGTATGATCTTGCAGTGTATAGTATCTCTAAATAAATCCATGATTAGTTTTGCAACTGGTTTGGGAGTTCTGTCTGGGTTCCGTTTCAGTCTTGTGTGCCTCAGGAAAAAGGAGAAACAGCAGCAGATAGGGTAACTGTCCTTTGATTCTCAAAATACTTGTTGTCCCAACCCAAATCGCATCTCTGACTTTCACAATTCTTAGTTTGTACTCTTATCCACCCACTCAACAAACACTAGTTCAGCGGCGAACTGTATCTATGGCAGTATGCCAGCTACTGAAGAAATCCAAAGATCAATGAGAAACAATCTTGAGAATATGCTTTTGAATTTTAAATGAGACAAATGTATTTTTTCAATAGGTAAAGTTTAAAGATTGATTGCTCTTGGAGAAAGAAGTACAGGAGAATCCTTTTTATCTTTGGGTTTTATCTTTGTTCGAGGGGGAAGTGATGTTTGTGTCTTTGTAAATGTTCAAGAAATCATTATTTAAAAAACAAAAACCCAGGCCAGGTGTAGTGTGCATTCCTTTAATCCCAGCACTTGGGAGAGGCAGGCAGGTTTCTGTGAGTCTGGGACCAGGCTGGTCTACTAGATAGAGCCATCCCCCCCCACACCAGCTTGGGTTATCTGGATAAAAAATGTTTTGTCAGTTTCACAGTAATTTGCACTTCCAACTATGAGTTCAAATGTCTAGCATAGGAGGCTAAGGCTACTGGGGACCCTGTCTATAGAATTAACCTCTGAGTCTTTGGTGCCCAGAAGGTGACCCTCGCTCACTGTAATATGAAATAAAATATCAGCATGGTCAAGAAGAAACCACTGGCAGCTTTGTGTGCTCCACGGATGGAATTCACAAGTCCCAGCGAAGGTTAGGTTTTGGTCGACTTGAAACCAGCTAAGGTTATCTGGGAAGAGGGAGCCTCAGTTGAGAAAGTGCGTGTGCGTCTATCAGATTGACCTATAGGTAAGTCTGTGGGGGTATTTTCTTGATATAACGATTGCTGTGGGAGGGAGGGCCCAGGAGGGAGGGCCCAGCCCTGTGGGTGGTGACACACTTGAAGCCCAGGGTCGAAGAAGAAAGCAGGCGGGGAGAAGGCAAGCAAACATCATTCCTCTATAGTCTTTGCTTCAGTTCCTGCCACCAACTTCCTGCCCTGCTTGAGTTCCTGCCTTGTGTACTGTGATCATGATACTGAAGTCCTCTCCCCAAATTGCTTTTGGTCATGGTGTTAAAAACAGCAATAGAAAAAAAAGACACGGCCCTCGAGCTCAATGATTCGGGTCCCAGCACAGAGACCCTTTCCCAGGAAGAGGGCCCACGAGCAGGCTCATCATCCCAGTGCGGTGGGAGTTGGGGGTTTGAGCAGTCGGGCAGGTGAGTTGGCAGGTGGGGCGCTGCCCCGCCCTCAACCCGCGGAGGAGAGGCCTGGGAACGCCCTCAGCCTCTGGGTGACTCAGGGAGCGCGCGGCAAACAATCTGGCCCCAGAGTAGCAACTGACAAAGGCGGGGGCGCGCTCTGCGCGTGCACAGCAGGCAGCGAAGCCTCCCAGAGCCCTGCTGCCCGAGCCCAGCGGGTGCGAGTGACACCGGAGGGCGCGTGCACGGTGAGTCCAGCCCGGCGACAGGATGCCGCCAGGAGGGCTGCAAGGAAACAGCTGCGGGACAGATGAGGAGCGCGAGGTGGGGGGCAGAGAGGCGGGGTGCGGCCGGATCCCAGGCCCCAAGGTGCTGGGTCTCCAGCCTCTTAAGAGCTCAATCCACCCGATCCAGGTGGCTCCACCGCACCCCTTTCTGGGTGGGAAACAGGTCCAGGAAGGTAAGCTGGGCTAGAGCAAATTACTGTTCTGTATTTATTTATTTTTTTAAAAAAAAATCTCGTTGCCTGTGTCGGATGTGAGGCGGCTTTTCATAAGAAGCCATTCATTAAGACAAAGGAAAGATTCAAACGACGGTAAGGAATCCAGGCTAAAAACTATACTTTTGAGTAGATCAGCAAGGGGGGGGGGACGAAAAGATCTGAAATCCGAGATGGACTGAAGGGAGTATTGGCCCGGTAGAGAAGTGCTATCAGAACTGGGTCCAGGAGGCGAACTGAGGCTCCTGAGTGCTGGCCAATTTGAGGTGGAAAAGCGCGCCCCTGGCGCAGGTGCGGACTCTTGGCCCTCTGGGGGTCGGTGATCCTGAGGAATAACTGTCCACTGAACATTCGGGCAGAACTTCTTCGAACAGTTCATTCCATAGCAAAGAGGGAGCCGGTGCCGGAGTAGGCAACCTTCTGAACTCCTATGTGAACTGGGAAGACCAGTTCGCCTTTTTCCAGGCCCAGTGCCTTGTCCTCCACGTTGTTTTGAGTGGAAAGCCTGGTTGCTTGGCACGCAGTTCGTGCTCAACAGAAGGGCTGATGCTGATAATCCAGTCAAACACGGCTGTGCCAGTTAGGGACGACCTGGAAGGAACTGGACTGTATACAAAGTAAAATAAGATGAAAACTTTAAAACGTGTGTACATGGGCGGAGTTGGGGAGATCGCATAACAGTAAAGCCCGGCAAGCATTGAAGGCTTGACGTGGGATCCCCGACACACACTTAAGCCCGACTCCTCTGGGGGAGTCTGTAACTCCAGCCCAAGGGGTGGAGGCAAGCAGAGATAAAGAGTTCCTTGAGGCTGGTTGGCCAGCCACCCTAACCAAATAGGTGAATTTCAGGTTCAGTGGGAGATTGCCAAACAATAGGGTGTAGAAAGACCAAGGAAGATATCCTGCCAGGACCTCTGGCCCCCGCTCACATGCACCACCCCAAAGACAAAAATGTACCCATGAAAGTATAATAAAATCAACGATATAGTGACTAGCAAAACCCAGCACGTACCTTGGCAAGAGTACCTTAAATAAGGGTACAGTGTTGTACTCCATTCACTATTTGTTTATTGATTGATTGATTGATTTTATGAGACAAGGTTTCTCTGTAGCTCTGGAGGCTGTCCTGGAACTCGCTCTGTAGATAAGGCTGGCCTCGAACTCAGAGATCTGCCTGCCTCTGCCTCCCTAGTGCTGGGATTAAAGGCATGTGCACCACTACCGTCCGGCTCCATTCGCTATATTTTAAATACTTGTATTTATTTTAATTATAGCATGTGTGTGCCTGTGTGTGGGTACGAGCATGTGAGTGCAGGTACTCTCTCAGGTCAGATGCCTCCTGTCCCCATGGCTACAGGTGGTCATGAGCTGCATGACATTACCAAGGGGAACTGAACTCGGGTCCTCTGGAAGAGCGGCAAGCATTCTTAATCGTTGAGCCCTCTCTCCAGCCCCTCAGTTCGCTATATGACCCAAAGTCAAAACTGTAAATGGAAACTACCAGATGTTCTAACAGGGATGGTTCTTAAGCATTGCTTGCCTCTTTCAAATGGGGCCAGAAACTTATGGTGTGTTTTTAAGTGAGGGAAAGAGGACATGAACTGGGACCTGGCAGCACTATTCTTGTTCAGACACACGGGCTCATTGAATTTCTGCCAGGGCACAGGATTCACCAACAGCTGGCTCGCATCTCCCTTGGCTCAGCGGATTACTGTGGTAAACAGTGCCTCGGTTGATTCTGCTCCAGCTCAAATCAATGGCTTTTTATTTAACTACAGAGGAGGGGGGGTGTCCGAGTGCTGTCCCCAAAGCAGCATGTCATTTATCAAGCTTGACGTGCCACAGCCTGGCACTTGTTTATTGATGGGCTGAAGAACTTTGAATCTGTGGACCTGGAATTGTGAAGTCACCGTCTGGGCAGACTCACGGGTCTATAAAAAGACCTGTTCTTTAAAAATAAAAAATACTGCATGGCCTCCTTTCTCTACCTTTTCAGCCTTCCAAGGAGAGCCAGAGAAGGACAAATAGCTGTTGCTGTTTAATTTGAGTTAAGACACATACCACTTGTCTGCCCATGCATTTACAACGAGAAAGAAGTTTGTGTGTGTGTGTGTGTGTGTGTGCGTGTGCGTGCACTGCGTGCGTGTGCTGTCTTTGCTCTTTCCCACCTCTGTATCCCTGTTTTAACTCACAGGGGTCCTTTTTCTTCGACATGATTATTTTGGTAACTTGTACTATGGTTTTGTTTCATAGTTGTTTCTTTTATTTTTATTATTTTGTGTATATGGCCTGCAAGTATGTCTGTGTACCACATGCAAAGTAGTGTCCCCAGAAGCCAGAAAAGAGCACCAGATTCCCTGGAACTGGCTTTAAAGCCAGTTTTGAACTGACACATGGGTGCTGGTGATTGAATCCAGGTCCTCTGGAAGAGCGATCAGTGCTCTCTAAATAGCTGAACTATTGCTCCAGCCCACAGTTGTTTCTAACATTTTGAATTTTCTTTTTTAAATTAGACCTTTAGACTTCAAGCTTTAGGTCCTCCATAGAGGACAATCTATAGCAAAAGGCTTCCTGTTTCAGCAAAAGGCTCCTCCTTGTCTGATGACAGTGGTGTGTCCCCCTATTCCTCCCTAAGGCCCACTTACTACATTCCCAGCAGAACAGAATTTTCTCAAGAAATGATTTGTAGAACATTTGCATCAAAAACTCCTGGACATATGCTAAAATGCTTCAGCCCAGGCCACTGAATCAAAACCTTTTAGGGGAAGTTCTGTGCCTAATATACATGTGTGTTTCTGAAGATTCTCATTCCCTGTGGTTATCTGTGTGCTGCAGGCGGTGGTTAGCGTGGAGGACTGTGCCCTCTTCTTTACACCCCTCTGTTGTTTACTTCTATGATGAGCAAGAGCCTCATTTGTAATTTAAACATTAAGAATTTAAATAGCACAAATTTAAATTATTTTAGTTTTATTTTATAATTTTATAAATTTAACTATTATATAATTTCAATTTAAAGATGTTGTTCAAGAAAATATATGGGTGGCAGTTAAGTGCTTGAGCGGGTACTCACAGTTATCAACCTCAGAGAAATGAGAAAGACTGACCATGTCAGTGGTGGCCAGGAAGCAGAGTAGATGAGCTCACACTGCTAACGGGGATGTCAACTGGAAGACCACTTTACAAAGCGCTGAACGTTTCCGTGTAAGTTAAGGAACTCTACCATGTGACCCAAACCTTCCACTACCAAGTCCAGCTCTGTAGTAACAGAGGAAAAAATTAGGTACCAGGAAACAACCAGTTGTTCATCCAGTATGTTGGTGATCATATTGTACAGACAGGCATATACCCGTAACATGTATATCCATAGCAGAATATTATGCACCTGTGAAGGGCGGTGAGGTAATACTACATGCTGCTGCTTGGTCGGATCACAGCATAAGTTTTCTGAGAGAAAGAGACAACCATAGAGAATACATAACATCTGGTTCCCTTTGTATACAATTAGAGGGAAATTGCTATTCCTTTTCTGACCTCAGATTCTTCAGTGTTTTCCAAGAAGAACCAAAGATTTGCATACGGTCATATTAGTCTAACTCTGCAGGCAGCAGTATCCCTGGCAACTGAATCATGGTTCTTTGTGTTCATCTGTGTCATTCATTCAGTTTATTATCAGAGCACGTATTATGTGCTAACTCTAGAACCTGCTAGTGAAAAAATAAGACAAGATCCCCTGCCCTGGCGAAGTTTGTATTTTGTTGAATGAATACCATATAATAAAACAAGTTAATTTATTATTGAGAACAGGCATGATTCTTCAGAAAGGGCATCGGAGTCAAGGAAGACTGGTCTAGGTTTTTTTTTTAATTTTTATTATTGTGCACATGTACATTCACATGTATTAAAATGTTTGTTTTGTGCATGTCTGTGTGTGTGTGTGTGCTGGGCATCAAACTCAGGGCCTTGTACAGGCTAAGCATAAAACCTACCCCTGAGCATACAGCCCAACCCTCACTCCCCCATTAAGATTTTATTAAAGATATGTCTATTTTTAAATTTTATTTATTTTTACTTGTATGAGTGTTTTTCCTCATACATGTGTGCTTTGTGTCTGAGGAGAAGGGGGCATTTATCTCCTGGGATTAGAGTTACAGACAGTTGTGAGCTGCCCTGTGGGTTCTGGGAATTGAAACCAAATACCCTGGAAGAGCAACCACTGCTCGTAAGCACTCATCTATCCCTCCAGCTCCTACTAAAGATATTTCTCGAAGATGAGTCCTAGCTGTCATGTTTTAAAGACCACGGCATGCTGCTGCCAGGCATCCTGTCAGGAGTCTGCCTTGCTCCTCCAGGACAAAGGTGGAATTTGAACTCAGATGGTCTCTGAGATAGGAAACACTGGAGAGATTAGTGGATATTGGTAAATAGGACAAAAATAATTTTTACCAGTTTTTTCTTTAAGAATTAAAAAAAATTGATTTCACAATCTCATATGTGCATACAATGTGTTTTGATCATATACACACCTAACTCCCCATTCCACTCTCTCTAGATCCCAGACCCCTTTCCTACCTCATGTCTCCCCGTTTTTAATACTCCATGGAGTTCAGTTAGTTCTGCCTGTGTGTGCATAGATATGTAGCCATACCCCCGGAAATAAAACACTCCTCCCCAGGCCATAATCCTTTAGCCTAAGGGTGGGGCCTCATGATCCCCTCTCCAACCCACGCTGCAGTGTCGACTGTCTTGCTCTTGGGCAGGTAACCCCCAGCGGTGAGTTTGTGAGTGAGTATCACTGAGGCACGTCATGTCTGGAAGACACCTTTCACAGCATCCCCCCTCCTCCAGCTCTTACACTCTTTCCATCCTTTCTTCTGCCACGTTCCCTGATCCCTGCAAAACATAGGACTCAACAGTTGCTTGTCCTCAGCTGGCTTTAACTTTGGCCCACTGTAAAAGGAAGTCTCTCTTGCTAAGGTTGAGAACAACACTAAGGTATGGGTATAAACATAAATATTTAGAAGGCAGTTTGACAACTTGTCTATTTAATAAGCCCAAAGTAGTAGGTTCCCCACTAGCATGTATGGCCTTTGATGGGATTACAGTGCCAGGCATTAGTTCCTCCTGGGCAGACCTCAAATGCAATCAAAAATCAGTTGGTTACTCACTCTAACAGCCATGCCATTATTGCACCAGGGGGTACAGCTTGCTTGGTAAGCTTTATCAATTTTTTAGTGCGCATGACTGCCTTTCAGTGCATTTTCCCCCAGCTTCCACAATCACATCTTTTGTTTCTTCTTTTTAAGGATGTCCTGAGAGGATCACAAGACCTCCCTGGGCCAGCTCTGGACTACATCGCCTACAGCATTCCTTTGATCTACTGATGCCGCTGACTGTCAGGAAGGGAATGAGGACAGTCTGGTAAGACCTGTCTTCTGTGGATTTTGTTTTGTTTTGTTTTTAAAACCCTTTTATTAGTCTGTGCTGACTCCCAGTGACCTATTTCCTTCCAAGGGCTGAAAAATCATTTGTTTTAATCAAGTGGCAGAAATCCAATCCAGAGTGCTGTAAGCCAAAGTGGAGGGAGAGAAGAAAAATACATTAGCTCTTGTGAAAATAAAACCCCAAAAGAATCAATCTCCATTATGACTGAGTTGAGTTGCAGCCTCAGCACTCAGTCTCTCAGTTCTATTTTTGGGGCAACAGCTGCAATTTCAGGTTATAACTCATAGTTCTTATTACCAGTCATCATGATGATGATGATAATTATTTTAGTCATGATTAGCAGTTCTGAATCCATTTACCTGAATTTGATTGGTTGGACCTAGATCAGTCAGCAAGTATCCACAGGTAACTTTTCATCCTCTTGGCCAATGATAATAACTAGCTTTCTAGCTTAATAAAAAATAGCAAATAAACAGCAAGATCTTATTGTGTTCCAGGCACTGTGTTAGACATCTGCTAAGGAAATCTTCTAAGAACCCAATAAGGATGGTTAGATAAGCATGCTGGGAAAGGCAGCAAATTGATTACAGAATCAAAAATTCTAACCAGTTACTGGGTGTGGTGGAGCATTGCCTGTAACCTTGATGGTTGGGAGGTGGAAACAGAAGGATCAAGAAGAGTGGCTATGTGAGAACTCAAGTCAATTTGGGCCAGATGAGACCCTGACTCAAAAAGTCTAAAAACAAAACAGAAAACAAAAAACAATTTGAAATTAGGTTTTCTTGGCTCCAGGCCTGGACTTTGAGCCGTCACAGTCCCCTCTCACCCAGTCACTTTTAGGACCAAGAAGACAGAGCAGGAGCCAACAAGTCATATGCCTGTTTGGGAGTATCAATATTTTCCCCTTTTATTGAAAATAGATTTTATTTTCTCACATAATGTATCTTGATTACAATTTCCCCTCCATCTACTCCTCCTAGTTCCTCTCCACCTCCCCTCCCATCCGGATCCACCCCTTCCTGTCTCTCTTTAGAAAACAAACAAGCTTCTAAGGAATAGTAATAAAATATACTGCAATAAAATAAAATATAATAATAAGAAAAACTCTACCAATACAATGGAATAGGATAAAACAAGAAAGCAGAAGGAAGAGAGCTCGTTCACACACTCAGGAGTCCCATAAAAACATTAAACTGGAAACCATAATATATACACAAAGGACCTATAAGAAGAGAGAAGAAAATAATTGTAAATAAAATAGATCTAAAATAAAAAACAAAATTTTAAAAAAGAAAAAAGAAAACCTTGCCATTATGAGACAATGAACCTCCAAAGATGCTGTTGGGTTTCTCTGTTGACCATCTACTTCTGGGCACAGAGCATGAGTCTTAAGACTCCACTTAGCAGTGGGGCTTGAGAGATGGCAGGTAAAGGCCCTGGCTTCGCAAGCCCGATAGTTTGATCCCCCCAACCCACTCAGGAAGCTGGAACAGCACTCATTGGGAATGCCGGCACTTCTGTGGTAGATGGAAGGTCAAAGGTCAGCTAGGCTGGTGTATGAGGCCTAGCATCAAACAACAAAGACCCTGTCTCAAACGAGGTGGACGGCAAGGGCTGACAGCCAAGGCTGTTCTCTGACCTCTCTACCTGAGTGTGCCTGTATACAAACACAGAAAGACAGACACATACCCAAATGGATACACTTAGTAGTCATAATAGGGGCAGAGCTTAGGAGGTGATTAGTATAATTTTTCCAGTCTCAGACCCTTCTGAGTTTGAGAGCTGCAAGCTCCGTGTATAGGGCTGTGTTTCCTGATGCTGTAGGGATCTCATCAACCAGGCCCTTTAGCCAGGGTCCCCCAACCCGGCCACTGTCATCTCTACAGTGCTCTCTCCCTTTATTCCTCAGCAGGCTCTTTTACTGTCATGGCTCCTGACCTTCACCTTGGACAACCTTCCATGAACTATCCCAAAATCTCAGACTGTAGGTCTCATGCTTTTTCTTTTTTCTTGGAAATTAAACTCAGGTCATTAGGCTTGATGGCAAGTACCTTGCCTTCCCTCTGTCTGCTTGTCTAATGGCTATATCTTGTTTGAACACTGTGAAATACTCAAGTCAGGAAATGGACATTTGCATAATACATTTATATGAAGCCTTGTTACCTTATTTCCTATAAGTCCTGCTCCTCTGGCTGGCAGCTCCCATGTCTCCTGGTAACTCTGCCCCCTTTTCTTTCCAGTCTCTTATATGTATTCACAGTGTACAAAAGTATTTCCCGGTAGTGATAAATAGATGTCTTTTTTTTTGGTTTTTGGTTTTTGGTTTTTCAAGACAGTGTTTCTCTGTGTTAACAGCCTTAGCTGTCCTGGAATTCACTCTGTAGTCCAGGCTGACCTCGAACTCACAGAGATCTACCTGCCTCTGCCTCCTGAGTGCTGGGATTAAAGGTGTGCACCTCCACCGCGTGGTTTTATGTCTCATTTTAAAAGAAGTTATTTTCCAGGGTATTGTACCCAGGAGGAGTTGGAGCCATGAGGAAAAGGCAGATGAAGGGTAATTGTCGTGGAATGTTCTAGATCTTGGCTCTATCAATGTCAGCAGACCAGTAGTTGTACTGTATGTAGTTTTGCAACTGATCATGTGAGACATTGCATAAAGGGCCCATGTAACTTCTCTTTGTATTTCTTTTTATAATTTAAAATTTACATTTATTTATTGTGTGCATGTGGAGGTGAGAGGATATCTTGTAAGAGTTGGTTCCCTTCTTTCATGATGTGTATCCTGGGACTAGAACTTTCATCTTCAGACTTGGCAACAAGTCTTTACCACTGAGCCACCTCACTGGCCTCTGCTTCTTATTGCTATGTAGGAATCTGAGCTACATATCCAGTTCATAAGTTGTTTATTATTATTATTAATTTACAGAAAAATTCAAAAAAATCTCATTTATTTCAGTTAATTTTCAGTTTACAGCAAGCTTATAAAAATGTAACTTGGGTGAAAAGTTGTCTCAGTGGGTAAAGGGCATTTGTCCCCAGACCTCACAACTTCCCCGCTTTCCCTTGGAAGGTTTGCTGTTTGAGTCTTCTGAGATAAACTGCCAATAGAGCAACAGGAGAGGATCACCACAGGTGTGTTTGGTCATAGTTTTAGTCCGACATGGAGGCTCCAAACTCGGAAGCCATCTGACTTTGATCCGCATGTCGAGATACGACTGGAAAGACGTGAGCCAGTGAGAACACACCGAAGGAGCCCCCAGGAGGCCTGTTTGGGGACTGGCACTTGGTGCACGATATTTCTTCCTCCAGAGACGGGCCAAGATTCTTTTGTCTCTTCTGTACAAAAATTGCTATAAAAGTGTTTGGTTTTCTTGGTTTCTTAGTTTTCTATGGATTGTCTGTGTAAATGCCCCCAATTTAAGACCATGTTCTGTACTAATTTAATAGCTCTGTTCTCATGATATTTTCAAACCTTCTCTAGCCCTGACTCTTTTCCATTTGTGTGGAGCCAGCTGTCAATTCTAGTATCCCCTCCCCTTCCCTGAGGATTCCTCTGACTCCTCTCCAGTATGTCTATCAATATTCTTCATCTTTCTCGTTCTTGACTTATTTCTTTGGTGGGTGAATGTTTCCCCCATGACTCATCATTTCACAGAAGGACCTTGTTTTCTGGTAAGTTCCCGGCTGGTTGAGATTGGCTTCTGATCATTTCCTTGTCCCCCTCCACTGTGGGCCACAATGGCACCAGCTCCCTCTCACCCCTGCTCTGATTCCATTCCCTGGAGATTTTGCTCATGGTTTTGTAAGCCCAGCCCTGCAGTTAAAGTTACATCCGTTTTGGCATCTCTAAGTGTTTGGTAGTAGAAAGATTTTTTTAGGTCTTCTTGTTCATATGACTGCCCTATCTATATAATTTTAAAATCTAGGGGTTTCAGAGACTCACCGGAGAGGATCAGGAATGTGCTTAGAAAGGAGGAATTTTGGCAGCTGGAGGCTGGGAGGGGCACAGCAGGTGCAGAAGCACAGGGGTGTAGAGACAACCTCCCTTCTCTCTAGCTGGAGGGGGGAGACTGAGGTTGAGCAGGAGGGATCTATGAGTGCTGTGGGCGTCAGGGAATGAACTAGGGTCACAGCTTGCTTCAGGGACTCTAACCCAGATGCACATCCTGGACAAATGTGAACGGGTGGCAGCACTGGAGAGAGGTCTTGGTTCAGAAAGATGGTCCTAGAACTTTTGGAAATCACCTGGCAAATCTGGGCATGGTACACCTTTCATCCTAGCACTTGGGAGGCAGAGGCAGGTGGATCTCTTGAGTTTGAGGCCAGCTTGATTTTCATAGTGTGTTCTAGGACAACCAGAACTACACAGAGAGACCCTGTCTTGAAAAACCAGAAGGGGCCGGAGAGATGGCTCAGAGGTTAAAAGCACTGGCTAATCTTCCGGAGGTCCTGAGTTCAATTCCCAGCAGCCGCATGGTGGCTCACGGCCATCTGTAGTGAGATCTGGTGCTCTCTTCTGGCCTGCAGGCAAACAAGGAGGCTGAACACTGTGTACACAATAAGTAAATAAATATTTTTTTTTAAAAAAAAAGAAAAACTAGAAAAAGAAAGAAAATCACCTGGCCATGAGCTCCGTGTTGTAACCGAGATGGGAGCCAGGAACTATGAGAAAAGGGGAGAGGACTTAGCTGATCCAAAAAAAAATCTAGATCAACAGCTACGCCACTCCTCGGCATTCACCAATAATACTCCTAGTCCACACCACCCAGAGATATGCGCGTGTTTACTCCAGCGCTTTTCACAGTAGCTAAATTGGAAACAAGCTACATTGTCCACCAACCAAGGGATGGCATGGCTTTAGATACAGGAGGCTTTCCTTTTAGCCCTAAAGAAGAATGGAATTGTGTCACCTGTAAGAAAAGGATGCACCTGGGGCTATCATGTTCTGTGGGTCTCAGAAAGACAGGTATCACAGGCCACCCGCTCACTTGTGGGTCTTTGGTTCCATATAGGTACAAAGGGGAAGACATGAAAGAGAAGGGTTGAATGAGGATGAAGTGGGATCAGAATACATGTATCGATCTACATGGGCATGGTCTTATGATCCCAGCATAATACATGTAGTATCTGCCTCCAAAGTGGTGGGGCGCACCACCACTGCCCCGCCCATAATATATTTTCAAAATGAATGAATTAATTAATTATTCTAGGTCAAACTGGGTGGGGGGAATAAAGGAAATTTCAGGAAAGCATGTTGTCTGAGTCCTGGGAAATGAATTTCAGATGTCAGTGGTGACCCGAGCTGTTTGTCCTCTCGTATTTAGAGACACTGACCACAAATGCCACCAGTTCATTGACTGTTTAATAAACAGTTGACTCTGTTTGTAGCTAATGATGTTCCAGGCAACTCGACGAGTAGTCTTCAAGCTAGGGAGCATTAGCGACGTAATGAGGACACCTACCTTACAAATGGATGTTTGCTTTGTTTTTCCCAGAACCTGTGGACATGGCTGACGTTGGAGCAGATGAGCTTTCCTCCAGGTCAGAGAGTCCTGAGCCAGAGGGCAGGAGCTCGGAGGACCGATCACTGCTCCATCAGAAGCTGGCCATCAGAGAGCTCATTGACACAGAGGTCTCCTACTTGCACATGCTCCGACTCTGTGCCTCTGACATCAGGAGCCGTCTGCACCAGGTACTGATGCAGACCCGACCACTTATCTTTCTAGGAGCAGGTGCGAGCTGCCTCTAAGATCGCTCCTTATTCCTTGGCTGGCTTGTTGGAAAGGACCCTTGGTGGGCAGGAGCCTGACAAGCCTGGATATAAGCCCCAGGGCTTTATTGGCCACGCAATCTTCAGCAAGACCTTGAATGACTCAGATGTGTCCAACTTGTAGCCTATTGGCCATATGAGGCTAAGGATAGCTGTGAACCTAGCCCAACATAAAATAGCGATATTACTTAAAACAGTATAAAAATATTGTTGTATTCTTTAGTAATTCGGTTTTATAGGATTTTTTTAAAGATTTATTTTTATGCATATGAGTGTTTGCTATGTTCGTGTATTCCCTGTGTGTGCCTGGTGCCTGAGGAAGCCAGAAAGGATGTGGTATCCCCAGGAGCCAGAGTTACAGACAGTTGGGAGCCACCATGTGGGTGCTAGGAACCTGCATCCTCTTCAAGAACAGAAAGTGAATAAATGAGCTATTGGATAGGCAAAAAAGGAGCAGAAACCAGGCCATAAAACCTTCAAGTCCACCTCCAATAACCTATTTCTTCCAGTAAGATAAACCTCCTAAAGGCAATATAGCCTTTTCAAATAATGCCCCCAGATGGGGAAGAAGTGTTTAAACTCATCAGCCGGGAACATTCCACATTCAAATCACGCTAACCTCTGCCTACCTGCAACCCTCCCTCCCCCCACTCCATTACCGGCACCATCAGCTTTCCTTCTGAGCTGGACGTGATATCTCCTTTTATTGCAGACTAACGAGGAGGCCTAACTTACAAGATTCCCAAATCTTTTCAAACATTGCATTGGGCAGTCAGTCTTCCCAAGAATAGTAGGACTCCAGATTATGCAAGTGCTCAGGACTGTTCCCTACCCAGTCTTTGCCCACAGCAATTTCGTTGCTTCCAGCTGCCACCTGGAGATCTGGATGTCCTGTTCTCGAACATTGATGATATCATCCAAGTGAGCAGCAGATTCCTTCATGGGCTGCAGGAGACAGCCTGCAAGGAAGAGGAACAGGCGAACCTGATTGGTAAGCAAAAGACCTGGTGTTCACTGCCTTGCTTTCTCTGGGCTCTGTCCTCAGCTTGTGCTTCCACCAGAACTGGCTCCAGAGTCCCAGGGAAAAGTCGGGGCCCTGTAGAGTGTATGATCCTCAAGGCCTGCTTACCTCTTCCTTAAGATTAAGCTTTTAACACACAAATTTGGGAAGATGTGTTGAAACCACAGTGCTTCCTAGTTTAGTCTCAACATGGTACTGATTTATTTATTTATTTATTTTTGGTTTTTTGAAATAGGGCTTCTCTGTAAAACAGTCCTGGAACTTGGTTTGTAGACCACCAGGCTGGCTTTGAACTCACAGAAATCCACCTGCCTCTGCCTCCTGAGTACTGGGATTAAAGGCGTGCACCATCCACCACCCGACTGATTTTTTACATGTATGAATATTTTGCCTGCATGCATGTCTGTGCGCCACTTGTGTGCCTGGTGCCTGCAGGGATCCAGAAGGCATCGAACCTCCTGAAACTGGAGTTACAGAGGGTTGTGAGCCCCCATGTGGGTGCCGAGAACTTAACCCAGTTCTCTAGAAGAGTAGTAAGTGCTCTTGATTGCTGAACCATCTCTCTAACCCCTGATTTTCCTTAATTAGTAGATTTTATTTTTTAGAGCATTTTTAGGCTTATAGAAAAAACAACCACGGTGCCAAGAATCAGAATTATCCCAAACATTATTACTTTCTTATAATTTATTTATTTTTATTTCATGTACATTTGTGTTTTCCCTGCATGTATGTCTTTGTGAAGGTGTTGGGTCCCAGAAACCGGAGTTACAAACAGGTGTGAGCTGCCATGTGGGTACTAGGAATTGAACTTGGGTCCTCTGGAAAAGCAACCATTGTTCTTAACCACTGAGCCAACTCTCCAGCCCTCCTCTAACCTTAATTTTGATCTTCTGTCTCTTAGAGTACCACTCCTATTCCTTTATTCTTCCCACCCTTTCCACTTGCTCCCTATATGTAACTGGTTTCATATTTAAAGACACAAAACACTTTAGGCTATCACCCTGGGTCTGTTTCATCTTCTCTGTGCCAGTCCAGTTTTACTATAGCCGCTATTTGATGAAACTTAGGTGAGACCCCAGCTCTAACCACTCCCATGGCTTCCTGCCACCACTGGACTACAAAACCGAGCGCCTGCCACCCCACTTAGTCTGATGCTCCATGCGGCTTGGCTTTAGTGTCCCATCTGTTTCCTCCCCTTTGTGCCTGGCCCGCTCTGCTCCAGACATACCAGGGTCCGTGGCTGTCCTTGGGACAGGATCACCCTTGTCATTGCCATCTACGAATTTGGGAGTTGCCCCTCCATTGGTTTCTGGAGCTGGCTGCTTCTCCTCTCTGGCAGATGGTCACATTATCTGTGCAAGCCTTCTTCAGGGAGACACCCTCCTCCACCACCACCACCCAGTCTTTGATGTTTATTCGCCTTTACTTTGACCCCTGGAATATATAATCATCCTTTGGTTTCTGTAAGCGGTGGTTTTCCATGACACTCCCGCCTCCTCAAGTAAGTCCCTTGTACAAAATGACATAGCATTAATGTAAACCTTCTGAAGTTCCGTATACTTGAAATCATCTCTAGACCAGTCACGACATTTAGCACCGTGTAGGTGACATACAGAAGGTTGTTATACCGTATTGTTCAGGGAATGATGACGTCAAGAAAAAAAGTTCTCACGTGCCCAATACAGACAGTCTTTTTCTTTAAAGAAATGTTTGACAGGGGGCTGGAGAGATGGCTCAGTGGTTAAGAGCACTGACTATTCTTCCAGAGGACCCGGGTTCAATTCCCAGCACCCACATGGCAGCTCACAACTGTCTGAAGATCTAGTTCCAGGGGATCTGACACCTTCACACCAATGCACATAAAAAATAAAGTTAAATAAACCAAAAATAAAAAATAAAAAAAAAGTTTGACACAATTTGCCTATAGGACAGAAGAATTTTTTTTAAATGATGAAAATAGCTTTTTAACTAGAAAGAGCATGGAAATGTTCTATTAATATGTGAGGCTGTTCAACCTGCTGATCATCAGGAAATGAATATTGAAACTACAATAGGCCAAAGCAATTGTTAAGATGCCTCAACATTCAGGAGGCTTGAGGCAAAAGGGTCTAAGGTTGGCAGAAGTATTCAGGGTCATTTAAAAAATTATTGGAAGTTCTGTCCTAATACAAATCAAAAATTTTAGCAGCAGATTCTATTCACTTATTTTAAATTTTTATCTATGTGTGTGTATGTCTGTGTGTGTATGTCTGTGTGTGTGTCTGTGTGTGTGTCTGTGTGTGTGTCTGTGTG
>LOJH01023699.1:0-17372 GCA_001685095.1 Ellobius talpinus | reverse complement strand
GGAAGAGCAGGCAATGCTCTTAACCTCTGAGCCATCTCTCCAGCCCCCTTGTAAAACTTTTTAAAAAGCTAAATCCATTGCAGCTTTTTAAGTAAGAAACTAGTAGAAAGGTGGCTTTTGTGTGTGAAGCTCTTAAAATTAATAAATAACAACTTTTACCGAATACCACGTACAGTTAAAATGACTTTAAGAGTCAAGACCTCAGCTGGAAACAGTTGGCCACTCATGGTAGTAATTGAAAGGCTGATTGCAGGGTATGACCGAGATGAAAGGGAACAGCAAAAGAGATAAAGCAGGCACCAGGGCTTAGCAGAACCAGACGGTATCTCCATGGGCTCAGGGATCAATAGGGGAAGAGTGTTCCCAGAACCCATGAGTCAGGTCATTGCTTCAGACAGGGACTGGGAACTAGACATTCCTCCTCTTCTCCTTTCTGGTGCCTTCTGATGGTCACCCCAAAGGGACCTTACAGCAAGGGAGCCCACGTGATGGAATTCACAATAATCACCCTCCAGGCCTGGAGCAGAGTGGAGAAGGGCAGAGTGGATCAGAAGAGAAAGTGAGGTAAATAATATACCATCTTAAACAAGCTTGGGATAATTTATTTTATTTTTTAAGGATTTATTTATTATGCATACAGTATTCTGCTTGCTTGTATGTCTACATGCCAGAAGAGGGCACCAGATCTCATTATAGATAGTTATGAGCCACCATGTGGTTGCTGGGAATTGAACTCAACACCTCTGGAAGAACAGCCAGTGCTCTTAACCTCTGAGCCATCTCTCCAGCCCCTGGGATAATTTATTTTTTATGAAAAATATTATGTAATCTAGGTGTAGTGGCTCATGCCTATAATATCATCTCTTGGGAGATGAAGGCAGAGGAATTGGGAGTTTGAAGGCAACCTGGGTTGTATAGTGAGAGTCTATTAAAAAAACCTCAAAGGTTCAGAAATGACAGAAGTGATGAAAATGTGGCTTAGAGGGCAAGCATATGCATAAGACCTTGGGGTTTGATCAGTGTCGCACAGCACACAGAGCACACAACACCAGCACACACAGTACACACAGCACACACAGCAGAGCACATACAGCACACACAGTACACACAGCACACACAGTACAGCACAGCAAAGTACACATAGCACAGGACAGCACACTGCAGTACACACAACATAAACAATACACATAGCACAGCACACACAGTACAGTAAGTACACACAGCACAGTGCAGTACAGCACACACAGCACACACAGCACAGCACACACAGCAACAAAACACACACAGTACACACAGCACATACAGTACACACAGCACAGCATACAGCACACACAGCACAGCACACACAGCAACACAGCACAGCACACACAACACAACATACACAGTACACACAGCACAGTGTATACAGCACGGCACACAGAGCACATACAACATAGCACAGCACACATAGCACATACAACACAGCACACACAACATAACATACACAACACAGCACACACAGTACACAAAGCACAGCACACACAACACAGCACACACAGTACACAAAGCCCAGCATGCACGGCACAGTGCACACACAGCACACACAGTGCACACAGCACTGTGTTTGAGTAGAATAAATGGAAGAAAATAGATTTTTCTTACAGAAGTATTCCAGATTGCATACTGCCTCTCTTAGAGGTGGAGCCTCCCATCCTTATAGCTTAGAAAAGGAAAAAGAAGGGAGCTCTTCAGTGACAAAGCCTGGCAAAGCACTCTCTGGCCAAGTGATGAGGGTTAACATCCTCAGTGATGTCATGTGGAGATCATAAACCCTTCATGTGACATGAGAGGAGCAGGCATGTTCAGTTCTGGTCTTCCTACAAACCAGTAACTATGTAAGCTTGAGAAAAATACCAGATAGATCCAAACTGATGGGCACTGATTTCAGTTGAGATCATCAAATACAGGGGGACCGAGAAACCATCACAGTTCAAAGGAGCCCAGGAGACATGACAGCAGAGTATAATGTAGCCACCATGAGATTCTGGTATCTCAGAGGACATTAGGGAAAGCTAATGAAGAGTGTGGAGTCTAGTGATGCTGGGTTCTTAGCTTGGACAAATGTATCACAGCCCTGTATAATGCTAATGACAGGGAAAATGTTTGAAGGCTTTTGGGAACTTTGTACCTTTTTAACTTTTTTGTAAATCTAAAGTCTTTTAAAGTCAAAGTTGATGTTAGTGAGTGGTATGAAAAGTCTACATGGCCGAACTTTCAGTAATATAAGCAGAGTGTTGATGCTGAGTATAATGTACCCAAGACTCCATATGAATGTCCAAGCATGTTAGACAGAGGGAACGCTGTGCCTGAGCACATTCTGTTCTCAGTGGGGACTGTGGTGCAGACATTCAATGAATGGCTGTAACTACAAGATCCGTACATGATTAGTAAGCTCAGAAAGCTGGGGTGGGGCTTCTGCATTTTGTTTTGGATAAACAATGTAGAAGGATTTGACTGTAAAAACATTCTGTAAAATACATGGATGGGGAAAAGACAAAGTACCTACTGTGTGAGTTCTGTCTTGGAGACCCAGAGTTCAAACTCTTGATAGCAGCTGATCACTTTCTGGGCCCATCCCCAAAGCAGGGATTAACTATTGAAAGTTTTTAGCATTGAAGCTTAATATTTGCAAATTAAGGTAAGTTAGACAAGCTAAACTTATTTTTGTAGAACATTTTTAAAAAATGTCTTTTATTATGACTTTTAGATTTTTTTGATAATAAGAAAGGATCTATTTTTCGGCCCTGATATAGCAACTGTTACATTAATCCAAAGTAAAAATAAAATAATGGGACTTTCTCTCCCAAACTAAATAGTCTATCTTCCTTTTCTTTCCTCCCCACTTCTGTTCCTTCCCTTCCTCCATTCCTAGTGGGGCTATTGTTCAAATACTGTGGTTTATGCATATACCAGACCCGATCGTCCTGAGTACTGTGTTGTCTTTTGGGACACAAAAAACAATGAGAAATACATTAAATATGTGAAGAGTCTCATTTCCATCACCACTTGTGGCGATTTCTGCATTTTGGCTACGAAAGCTGATGAAAATCACCCTCAGGTAGGGACCCCTTGGTGTCTTAAGATACAGATGTGTTCACAATGGGAAGAACTGGTCTCTAGCTACCCACTACCTCAAGCATGGGCACTGGCAAGGATAGAACATTAACTCTCTTGGCCACATCTGTCTGAACCTGTTTTGGAGAGCTGGATCCATATTTCTGTGTTCTCTGATTTTTTTTCCTAGCAGCCGGGCATTGGCAGGTCATGCTAACAGTTTCCATACTGGAGCTCTTGCCTCTGAAATATGTCACAAGTGAAAAATGAATATCCGGATGTCTAGCAGAAATACTGATGAAATTACAAAAGAGTTTGGTTAGCTTTTTGACTTTGACAAATATATTCTTAGTTGGAGATACAGTTCCTTTAAAACTAATATCATAACATAAAATAAAGAATATAAGTGATGTGTTTTTGTAAAGTGTGCCAACAATTTGAGAATTCTCAAAAGCATGTATTTGAAAAGAAGACGATCCGTGTCTTTGGCTGGATTATGATTTAAAAGCACAGAGATTTTATTAAAGGCAATTATTTGGACCAGCCCCATTTGGCTTTGTTTTCTCCTGACACACAGTACAAAGTATTCTCCTAAAACAGCAGTACAAGTATTTTTCAAATAAGTACAGACCCGTAGGGGTCAGAAAAGATAGGTACTGACAGTGAAGTGTGGAGATGGGAGAATGAGTGGACATGGGAGGTGACTTTGACAGACCTAAGGACGGCATTCTTGGACTGTGGCTAGAGGCAACTGGTTAGAGGATGCTGAAGAAGCCTAAGACTTGAGGTGCCTTGTTGAGCAAAGATAATCTGGGAGGACCAGAGATGATGTAAGAAACAAAACCTCCCCAAACCACAAAAAGACATAGGAATGGGCAAGTTTCCTCATCTCCTCTAGACAGAGCTTACAGGCTGTGGTCTTGTGAGTGAGGTTTGGTAGTCAGGTGGACCAAAGTGAAAATAAGGGCTGGAGGGAGGGGTCAGTGGTTAAGTGCACTGGATGTTATTCTGGAGGACCTGGGTTAGATTCTCAGCACCCACAAGGTGGCCAACAGTCTAACTCCAGTTCTAGGGGATCCAGTGCCCTCTTCTGGCTTCCATGGGTACTGCACAGACATACATGCAGACAAAGCATCCATACATGTAAAATAAACAAATAAGCATGCATGCATGCACATAAAACAACAATTGATGAAAGTAAAGGCCAGGAATTTGAAAGCAAGCAGGGAAGGGGATATGGGAAGGTTTAGAGGGAAGGAAGAAATGATATAATCATCTCAAAAAAATAAGAAATACAAACCTAAAAAACCATAACAGTTATAGAAAAAAATCTTTTTACATTTATTTGAGTGTGTTTATGCTCTTGCCCTCCATCACACTTGTGGAAGTCAGAGGACAAATTTCAGGAGTCTGTTCTCTCTTTCCACCATGGAGGTTTAAAGGACTGGACTTAGGTCATCGGTCTGGGCAGCAAGCCCTTCCACTTGCCGAGCCTTCTTACAAGCTACAAGCCCCAAGTAAAGTCTTAAAGAGAAAAGGAATTTCTGTGTTGAATCCTCATCATGGCTGATGGGGACAGACTCTGCTGAAAGTCAGACAGGCGTTAGCATTGTCCTGCAAGCACTGCCCTCCTAATCCCACCATGCTCTCCTGCATGGCTCCCAGAGCACAGGCAGCTGAGCTGGATTCCAGCCTTGAGGTTACAGGCTGGGAGAGCCTTTTCTGGGCAGCCTCGTTAGCTCAGGAGAATCTCTCTCTCTCTCTCTCTCTCTCTCTCTCTCTCTCTCTCTCCTTTGAGACAGGGACAGGGTTTCTGTGTAGCTTTAGAGCCTGTCTTGGAACTTGCTCTGTAGATCAGGCTGGCCTTGAACTCACAGAGATACTCCTACTTCTGCTTCCTGAGTGCTGGGATTAAAGGCACATGCCACCATGCCCAGTCATCATTTATTATTTGTTTATTTATTTATTCATGTGTGTGTCTGCTTGTCTGTGCAGCACATGAGTGCAGAAGAGGGTGTCTGAACCCTTGGAACTGGAATTATGGATGGGTATCGGGAACTGAACCCTGGCCCTCTGCAAGAACAGTAACTGCTCCTAACCATTTAGCCATCGTTCTGGCCCAGGAGAACAATTCAAAGGCACAGTTGACTCATAAGAACAGTCATTGATATCCTTACACAGTTCAGAGACATAAAACAAGAAAAGGATATGGAAATCACAAAGATGATAATCACATTGAAAAGTTTGCCAAGAAGGCTGAACAATGAAATGAAGGAAACACTAAAAAAAAGCAAACAGACAAGGAAATGGGAAATAGTGAGGATGTTGTGAAGGTTTAACATTCGAATAATAGTGCTAAAAAGAGCGGACTGGCAAAATGGAGGACGGGGATGAGGCTGGCCCAGTGGATGAAACCTTGTGCAAGTGTGAGGGCTGGAGACTGGATCCCTGACACCTACATAAAAGCTGGGTGCATGGTAGTATACCTGCAGTCCCCTCACAGGGAAGGCTGAGACAGGAAGTCCCTGGGGCAAGTTGGCTGACTACACTTTCAAATCAATCAGTGGGTTCAGCAAGCAATCTTGCCCTGTAAGTCAAATGCAGCATGATGAGGAAGTCAACTTCTGCCCTCCACATGTGTGATCACAAACAGGCTCTCCCACGTGTGAGCACACATGCAGAGATGTACCCCAACTGGAGCAAAATTCCTTTGAGGCTTTCAGTTAGAAGTAATCTGGTTCAGTGACTGACAGTGTCTCCACATCAAGGAATGCCACTGTGAATTTCAGAGCACTTGGGATGAAACCGGCACAACACAGTACAATGTACCCATAAAACAACACCCTCACCCACAGTCCTACCGCTTTTCAAGAGAAAAGCAGACTTCACAAGATGAAAAGTTAGGCTGGCATTCAGCTAGTTAACAGCAAAGCTTTGGAGAATCACCCTCAAAATTCTGAGAGAAAATGATTCCATGTTTAGGATTTCTCATCGAGAGCAAACTCCTGTGTGAGAGTGCAATGCTGGTGTTTTTAAATGTGCGAGATCGACAAAATTTTCCCCTCAAGCTGATCTGTGTTAAGGAGTTATTTCCGGGTAAAGGACACTAAAATGAGCTATAGAAACCAAGAAGAAGGAGAAAAACTAGAAGCCCAGCCCCTGTGGTAAAGAGTGTCCCAGCTGACCCAGGGCACACCCAGGGACTCCAGGCAGAGGACAGGCTCTGAGGGAAGGTCAGGTGGATCAGTTACTACATCACCTCATGTCAAATCCATTGAGAGAAGATGTACTTAGTCAGGCATAACTGGAGAGTCAAGTTAGTAATTAATACATAGAAAGCTAAGCATAGAGAGAAAACCCAAAAACAGTTCCCAAACCTGTTTTTCTTAACAAGGGCAGTAAAGTATGCCAATAGGGAAGTCATGATGTTCTGGAGTGATCAGCTGTCAGAGCTTTTGTGTGGTCGAAATGATGTGATCGCTGAGTTTTGCACTTCAGAAACTCCTACCCCAAATATTCAGTCTCGAATTTGGATCCAAAATCCTAAAAAGTTATGTTTAAAGCAGAAAGCTGTGGTCTGGATGTGTGGGGCAGACTTTTGTGTTACGCTAAGGCAACAGACAGCCTATCTTTAGTAGTAGAAGGGTAAAATTTTAGTCTTTTATTTAATGTTTATAAAATTAAACAAGTTTTGAGACATTGATAGGAAAAACAAACAATGCAGAATTGATATGAAATTATTGAGCTGATTAGGAAAACATTTAAGTAGAACAGTATTGTTAGTGCATGATATAGTAGCTAATAGTTAAGATGAAATTCCCAACTTAGAACAGTATAATGTAAAGCGTACATCGTGTTTTTCCTAATGTCAGTTATGATGATTGTTTGGATATAAGCCATTGTTCCTGAATTAATTGCATTTTTTTAATTTCTCATACTGTTCATATATTGCTTCAAAGGAGGAGAATGAAATGGAGACCTTTGGTGCAATGGTAACAAATCACTCCTGTTCTGTGTGGTTGGGTAGATGGGGATGGTGAGAATGAGTTAGGCCGCTGTCGTATCAGGAAGCTTAGCTGTAAATGACGGAGGCAGCTTCTCTCCGTGTGTGTCTAAAGTGTTCTCCTGAAACAGTAGTGCTCTGTAATAGTGAGAGTCAGCCTGGCTGCTAGTTCGTCTTTTTTAATAGTCAGCGCTGAAGATGGCCTTTTTTTTGTCTGCTCTTCTTTGTATTGAACCGTTTTATCAAAGATTTCCCAGTTAGCGATGCTTGAAAAGGATAAGCATGATTTATCCTTTATTGCTCACAAGCAAGAACTCTGATATTCTTGCGAGGATTCTGATATTCTTTTTCTTCTGTTTGTTCACAGTTTGTGTTAGTTCTTTGCAATTCTATTGGCACACCCTTGGACCCGAAATACATTGATCTGGGTAAGCAAATGTTAGCATTTACTTCCTTCCTGATCAGGTTTCGTTTGTTACACTAATTAAAAACATCCTAAAGGGCTGGAGGTATGACTCATTGTGTCAGAGTGTTTTATGTTTTAGCAAGAAGACCCGAGTTCAAATCCCCTGCCACCCACACAATCTGGGCATGACCACACGTGCTTGTAACCCCAGCATTGGGGATTGAGAAAGGTGGATCCCAGGAACTCACCAGTCCAACAGCCTAACTGAAACAGCTTCTGGTTCAGTGAAAGACCCTGTCTCAAAGATAAGGTGGATAATGATAGAGAAGAGAGACACTCCACATCCTTCTTTAGCCTCTGTATGCACACACATGAGTGTGCACACCTACACACCAGTGTGTCTTGGATCACACCTTCTTACCCATACTGGTGATATTAATTATACCGATATTCTCTGAAATAAAAATGACCGTCCCTCTGGTTGCCTTGGGCAGCACCAGTTGATGCCTGTTCTCATGGCTGTTCTCAGAGCCTCCCATCACTCTGGAAGCATGCTGGAGAATGCAATAACCTGTAAGACTCCTGTGCCTAAAGTCTGTAGTAATTCTGTAATTGCCACCATTTGTCTACAAGGGGATACAATTGTATAGGAATTGGTTTGCAATGCAAATTAGTATGTAATAAACGGGGCTATAGAAAGAATTTTGCTTTTAAAACACTTTTATTATTAATAAACTGCTTGTAAATACTTCTCTGCCATAAAAACACTTCAGCTGCTTATAAAATAAGCTTGATTTTTCCAGAGCTTTCTAATGAAGCCAGGCTATTGTTAGAGAAAGTCTTAAAAAATTCTCCGTTAATTATTTCTGAGGACATTTGTTTACTTTAGTTTTACCCTTCCTCTATCAATAGATACAAAGTAACACTCTACCTAGTTTCAAGTCTCATCCTAAGAAATTTATTAGAAGCCATAAAAATATTTTTTTGCAATTTCAACTTCTAAAATAAATATTTCTTTTATAAAATGTACTTTCATGTATTAGAAATGGTGTGACAAAAATAATTCAGTCCAAAAAATGTTGAAAATCCGTTGAGCTATTTTCTGACCCTGAGAAGCAGCCATTTATTTCAGATTAGATATTGGATATCTAATTAGATAATTGTATATCAGATTAGATATTAGATATTGGGTCTTAAAAAGCTCATCAGTGGGCTGGAGAGAGAACATGCATGTGGAGGCCAGAGGACAACTTTCAGGGGTGATTTTCTCCTCCCACTCTATGGGTTTTGGGGATTGAACTTAGTTTCTTAGGCTCAGTAGTGAGAGTCCTTACTCACTGAGCCATCTCGCTGAAGCGAAGTATTATGTCTTTAAGATGTGAATTCTGCTAATCTTGAGATTGTATTTTTTTCAATATCAAAAGTTTAAATGTTGACTCACTTTGGTATAGGGTTAAACTCAAAGTAATTTTTAATGCCAGGTAGACTGTTTTAAAAACAAAACTAAATGTAAATCCTTCCACTTCATAAAACGGTGAGTATTTGAGAACTTGATGATTTGTATTTCTGAGGTTCAAAACTTTCCAGTTTATAAGTCTCACTGGATGAGACTTTAACCAACAGTTCGTTCACTGACCCGCAGCAAGCGGCTGCAAAGATGCAACATTTTCTTCCACTTGTATCCTACACAATTCCCTTTGAAGTTTCCATGAAGGCAGGACATGGAAACACACAATAACCGTGTCATGGGGCAGGCACTCATCTAGAATGCATAGTTTTGGTTTGTTCTTTATCTCCCCTCTTGACAGTTTCTGTAGAAATCAAAAGAACCTTGACATTATGCAAAGTCTGGTTGGCAAGGCTCCTCTGTGCTCAGTATGAGGAGTGCAGGTCCCTCTTTGGGTTCTGTCCCATGGAGCTCTCATTATCACTGTGTGTACTGCTTCAAAAGTCCTTCCCACCCTGCCCTGTGCTTGCCGCTTTCTTTGTCTGACTTCGTAAAGATCTGTGTCTGGTTAACTTCCATATCCCCAGTCCCTAACAGCGCTTGACCTGACAAATGTATCTTGAGTGCATGGACAGTGTTTATGTCATGTAAACTAAAAGTGATTATTTAGCAAACCACCAAAAGTATACTGTTTCAGACACTGTAATAGTCCCTGGGGAAATGATTAAAGAAATTATGACTTCTCTTAAGGGCTGTATAAATATATAAGGCTCGGTTAATCAGTTGAGCAACAGTTTACTGCTTCTGTACTGTGTTCCATGTGGAAGGTATTGTATTGATGACTGGGATAAATGGATGTTGGTGTGGAAGGATGCTGTGTAAGAAATACCTATATGTGCCAGGCCCAAGCGTGGTGGAACACGCCTTTAATCCTAGCACTCAGGAGGCAGAGGCAGAGGCAGATGGATCTCTGTGAGTTTGAGGCCAGCCTGGTCTATGGAACAAGTTCCAGGACAGCCAGGGTGACACAAAGAAACCCTGTCTTGAAAAACGAGAGGGGGGGGGGAGAAGAAAAAGGGAAGGAGATGCCTGTATTTCTTCAGCTGACATTTTAAGAGAGGAGAGGATAGCATTGAGAGAAGGCTAGAGGGACAGCGTGATCAGAGAGGGCCAGCCGTGGGGCAGTCATTTTGGCAGGTTTCTAATGATGGCTCCCATGTATTCTGGAGAAAGTTAATTTGATAAAAACATTTCAGTTTACCAGCTCTTTAAAGTGCTAAGACATGAGTAAGTCGCAAAGTGGGAACAATTTTAGATGCAGGAATTTATTCAGCCCTCAGTATTAAAATATTACAAGCAAGTTTTTCTTATATGTGAATTCCTAAATTGCTTTAAATTACTTTACATCCTGGCTTGGCTAATAATGACTGCCTATTACTGTTAAGGCTCAGTTGATAGAAGCATAATTTCTTAAAATTTTCCTTCAGTAATCTTTCTACATATTTTGAAATTTGTTGCATGTGTATGTGGGTGTTGTCTATGTGCCTGTATATATGCATGCTCATGTGTGTTGGCACACATTTATATATTCACATTGAGGTTTGAAGTTGAAGTTGGGAATCTTCCTTGATATAGTTCTACTTTTACTTATTGAGGCCAAGCCTCTTGCTAGACTTGGAGTTTGCTAATATTGACTGGTCTAGCTAGCATCTTGCTCCAGGGATCCCATCTCTGCCTCTTGAATTTGGGGATTATGGGTGGCTGGCATGCCTGCCTGTCTTTTGTTACTGTGTGTTCTGGGGATATAAACTCAGTTCCTCATGCTTATGTGGGATCTTAGCTTGTTGAGCCTTCTCTCTGGCACTGATATTTTGAATTGTTTTCATCCTAAATCAACTTAAAAGGGGGATTGAGTATTTTTTAGCTGAATAATGTTCCCCAACCCTAAGAATTCTATCTCTCAAAAATTGATCTTTGGGGCTTGAGAGGTGGCTCAGCAGTTAAGAACACCGGATGCTCTTCCAGAGGACTTGGGTTCAGTTCCCATCACCCAGATAGCAGCTCACAACTATCTGTGATACCTGTTCCAGGAGGTCTTATGCCTTCTTTTGGCCTCCAGGGGCACCAGGAACATAACTGGTGCATAGACATACAAGAAGGCAAAAAAACAAAAAACCATACATATCAAATAAAAATAAGTAAATCTTTAACAAAGTTGACCTTCGTTTTCTTCTTAATGTAATATTTAATTAACTCCTTGAGAATTTCATACAATTATTTTGATCAGATTTATTTTCCCCTAATGACTGCTAGGTACACCCCTAGCTCTCACTTCCTCCCAACTTCATGCCCTCTGTTTTTTGTTTGTTTTGTTTTTTAGTAATCCACTAAGTCTAATTTGTGCTGTCCATGTGCTCATTGGTGTGAAGCTGTTCACTGTAGTGTAGTTGACCTGCTGCGTTCTTTGAGATAATTGGCTCTCCCTCCCACAGAAGCTGTTAGTGCTCAACAGCTCTTCACTTGGCAACACAGACTCCTGAGCCTCTCCCTCCACGCTAGAGTGTTGACTGGCTTGGTCTTGAGCAGGTCACGTGCAGGCAGCCACAGCTGCTGTGAGTTCACAGGTGCAATGGTCGTATCCTCTTCCGGCCTCAGGCTCTTGCCGTCTTCCTGCCCTCTTCTCTGCTGGTCCCTGAACCTTGGTGCTGGGATGATACCTGTCCCATTTGTAGCTGAGCCCTCCATAGACACATTCTCTGTACTTTGGTCAGCTGTGGATTTCTGTCCACTGCACCAAGAAATTTCTCTGAAGATGGAGTACTAGTTTGTGAGCATGAAGATAAGCGAGTGTCCTATGGGTATGAATTTCGAGGGCAATTTGATACTATGTCCATTTAGCAGGATAGTAGCATCAGGTCTATCCCTAGGCTGCAAACTTCCCTAACCAGATTTGTAGCACCAGGCATGTGTTTCCTTCTGTGAATCAGGCATTAAATCCAACCAGGCAGCATCTCGTAGTCCTTTTGACATTGGTGTCACCAACATGCAGGCATATCTTGCCATGCCGGTCATTAGTCTGTGCAGCACCTTCTAGTCCTGTGAAAACTTGCAAAAGTCAGGGGGCTTCGTGGTCAGTACCAGTTGACTTCTTCCATGACTTGTGAGCAAACTCTGTGACACCTTTAGTAATATCAAATTGTGATGGGCCACCTCATCTTTTTATTATATATATTTATAAATTTAGTTGGGGTTTAATTAATCTTTTATAAAAATCTATCAGAATTTACATAGATGGCATTGTGTTCCCATGTTAATTTACTGAAAGTACTACTATATCAATTGAAACTATGTTTCAGATATATGTTACCTTCAATAGACAACAAGAAAACTGAGGTGTGGAGAGAGGAAATAATTTATAACATTATAGTTATGAAGTGTCTGCGATTTGAATCCAAGAAGCCTGGACCAATTGTCCTTTGAACCAATAACATTTTAATTTTGAATTAATTAGGATATCAATAAATTTTTATTTATTAAGTGCCAGGAATAAACTACACAGAGGATGTGAAAGTATGGTCAGAATAAATTATGTGGGAAAAAGAATAAAAAGCATGAATGTAACTGTTAATTGAAATTAAACTTTGGTTGAGAAAATGATTTTATATGCTTAGGAAATTTTATTTATATTTTTAACCAGGAAGCAGTAAAGGTTTGTGAACCTCAAATCAGTAATAGCATAGTAATTACCAGAATTGGAATATTCATGGTGGATTTGCCAGGTTTATTAGAATTTAGTAAAAGGAGTCAGTGAGAGAGCACACCCCAGCTGGAGGCTTAGTTGCCTTTCCCTGGCCATGGTTTTGTGCCAGGCAATGAAGGCTTTGCGCTCCCTCTAGAGGTCATTAATAATATATCTTTTGTTTTGAATAGAAAAACCGTTATGGCCAGAATTTAAAAAAAAAAAAAAACAAAAAACTGACTCCATTGAAATACTTAGCATATAAAAAAATCTAGAATTTAAATTCTCAAGCTGTTAATCCCGTCAGTTAGCACCACACTGCCAGGCTTTTTTACCTTTGTGATACTGAGGATTGAATCCATGGCTTCTCACATGCTAGGCAAGTGCTCTTCCATCGACGTACAGCAACCACTCATAGTCCTAAGTGTTCTCTAAAAGGTTTGGAGGTTTTAGCTCTTGGTCCATTAGATGGCAGATTCATTTTACTTAGTATTTTTGTATGATCCTAATAACTTCAGATTCTTTTCTGATTTGAGAGACTGTGTGCGTATTTCGAGACTGTGGGCTTATTATTTCTAAAACGAGGAGCTGGCCTCAGGGATGCTGAAGTCCTTTGAAGCACATTCTGTGTAACCATAGACTAATTGTCTTCTGTTTCTTTTGAATAGTACCACTATTTGTTGCCATGACCAAAACCCATGTGATAGCAGCTTCAAAAGAAGCCTTTTATACCTGGCAATATCGTGTGGCAAAGAAGCTCACAGCGTTGGAGATTAATCAGATCACACGGTCACGAAAAGAAGGGAGAGAAAGGTATGTATTTTGATATATATATATTTAGTAACACAACCATATCACATTGAAGTCAGACATAGCTAATTATCCATTGCCGTTCTTGAGAAATACACATAGCCTAGATTAATAGAAACACTTTTAATTAATCTGAATATCTTTTAAATGAATCTGTTTAAATTTGCCAAAGTCAAAGAAAGTTGGCATGGTGGAAAGAAAACAAAGACACTTATTGGAAAGGGCTAGAAATTTGTGGGAATATATTTGGTCAGGAAATGGCTATGTGACCCACTCCACATATTAGTGTTCAACCGAAATTATTCAGTTAAGATCTGAGTGTCTAACTGAAGTTTCATTCCCATAGGTTAGCAGTATGGATCTTTCTAGGAAGTGATCCTAGCATCCGTCACCAGGGCAGATGCAGGTCCTTAGACACAGGTATAGAAAAGGGCTTTAGGTGGCTTCTTTCCCTGGCCCCAGATTCTAGGCAGTCTGAATTGGAGTGGTTTCTGGTAAGTGGGAATGAAGAACAAGCAAGCAGCAAGCACTCCAGATGAATAGCCAGGCAAACTATCTCACAGCTCAACACACATTGGGAATGCATGACTTGAGTGCTCACAGTGGGACATGGCGTTGCTGACAGATCACGTAGATAACTGGTAAATAGTCGATGGATACTTTCTGCTTTTATGAGATTCAGCTGTATCAAGAGCTCTTTAAACAATCAGAGTTTTTCTATTAAATAATAATGCTCATTGTTCTGAATTGCAAAGATTATGAAATAATGCAATCCTCACTTTCTTCAAAATTCTGATTTTTTTTAAACAGAATTTATCATGTTGATGATGTTCCTTCTGGATCTGTGGATGGGGTGTTTGATTATAGTAAAGCCATTCAAGTAGGTGGTTTGATTTTTGTCTGTAAGTAGTAGTGTCTATAGATAAGAAAACATTGCCATTTTATCAGACAGCCTAATAAGAGTTTGTTTCTAGTGATCAGGACATCATTTTAACAGTTCCCTAAACACTGCCACGCCTGCTTTTTACACAGTTGCTGGGGATCAAATGCAGGTCCTACTGCTTGTGTAGTAGGCACTTCACCTACTGAGCCCTCTTTGCAGCCCCAAACTCTTAATGTTTCAACTAAGTTTATGGCTTCTCTTGGGCCACATGTGACTTGTGGGCCACAAATCAGACATGTCTGTTAGTTGTGTTGACTGTAGAGTTTGTAAACTGTTACATAGTTTTTTCACTAGAAAGGAAGTTTCTCCAAGGTCTTTCATTTCTTATCTGTTCCCCAGCCTAGAGAACTGTCCCTGGCAGGTCTCCAGATGAGTTCTGTGTGATTGGTTTCTCAGAATGTATTAGTATTAGTATGGTGCAACCTATGTGGATGGGCTTTTCTCGCTGAGCACAATGCCCCTTAGATAGATCTATTCAGGTGGTTGAAGGGCTCTCTTATTTTACCCTTCTAGTGGCATATGCTGGCCCCTCTGATCTCAGTTTGTCTTTAAGAGCTAAGTTTAGGCTTTTGCCTATCTAGTCTAAGTCAGATTTTTAAATAATCCCTTGGGACTCAGGATTGGAGTATCTTTAGTATTTCCTTCAATGGTTGACACATAATAGGTACTGTAACTAAAATTGTTACGTTAACAAATGTTTTATTATATATTTTTAGTAATTGCATACTAGTTTGGACCCCCTTTGTCATTAATAAATATTACATAAAATGATTGATTAATTTTAGGGTACAAGGGATCCAATTTGTGCCATTACTGCATCTGATAAGACATTAATTGTGGTAAGCTGAAAGAAACTTATTTTATGAATAATAACTGTTTAAATTTTAGACCCAGGGTAAAGCAAGACTTCCCACGTCTGATAGGAGAAATGAGAAAATTCTCAGGCTGGAAGCTGAAGATCAGCTTGCCTTGGTGGATGAGGTGGGGGATAAGGGGGAGGCTGAGGGGTTGGGGGAGTCAGTGTGGCTTGTCTCTTAAAGTGACAGAGCAGACCATTACATCTTGGGCACATATTATTAATCATTTGCAAAAATGTGAACTATTTATAAAACCAGTAGGGTGCTGGGACACGCCCGGAGTTGTCCCTGAGCTGAAAGCCCCACAAAGAGTTAGTAGATGCAGAGACTGTCTGGAAAGCGCCGGACTTAAGATTTTCCTCATGTGTAGCCTGGTTTCCATCCTGGCTCTGGTCGCACCACTTTCCTGAAACTTAGAATGAAGTGTTGCACTTTCGGGCCAGCAAAGTGGAAGAGTCCCTGGCAATATTTTGCTGATTTTTTTTTCTTGAGCTCAGACATTTGAAAACATCAATTTCAGAAGTGACTGTGTGTTTGAGTCACATCAGCAGAGGCTTAGCTGTTTGCAGTTCAGTTCTCCTGCGGTCAGCTCATTTTGTGGGGAAGCGCTCTCGAGACCCTCCTGTCCTATGACTCTCCCACCTTTCTGTTAGGCCCCACTTGAGCCTCATGCTGAGGAAGCCTTGCTCTCTCGCTGAAAGGCAGGAGGTAAAGATGAACTATGAGAGCATCTTCCCTTGCCCATCACCCCATGCAGCTCAGGTGCAGAAGAGTTTGAAAGTCAGCCTCTGCACCCTCCCGTCTGCTGCATTTGCTGCCCATCTGCACACCATCATGCTTGTCCAGGAAATGTATTTCCGGTGTCAGTTTTTAAATATCCGCTTGTTAAAAGCTAGTGCTGTAGGATAAAGACTCTAGGGTGGAGGCCAGGCTTCCAGTAACAGCCATTTCTCATCATGACCTCTCATTTCATGTATGTAGAATGTAATTGAATGGCTACTTTGGTAACCTTTAGTCCACGCTAAATACTAACCTAGACAAGTAGAAGCAGCCTTAGATTTTTTTCTTGTCAAATAAGAATTTGTGTATTACCGAAGACCTGACTTCTTTCTTGAATATTCTATGAGGAAAAATTAGACCAAGAGCTGCTATTAAAAGACTTAAATTAGGCGATAAACATGTACTTAATAACATGGTTCAGCAGTAGAATTAGGAACTTGCTAGGACAGTGTCACTTTGGTTTTAAAAACATAGACAAATAAATACCTGTATTTACAGCTTGATGCTCTTATGGTAAATATGATGTAGTAATCTAAGACCATTTCTTTAGGGGCGTGAATCTGGTATCATCCAGAGGTACAGCTTTCCTAATGTTGCTCTGATTCAAAAATATTCTCTGGATTGCCGAGCCTGCCAGTTATCCTTGAACTGCAACTCTAGGTAAGCCCAAGGCTCCTCCTGGGGTGTGTCCTAAGGCTACTCATCTGGGGGGGAGATGTACCCTGAGGCTCCTCCTCTGAGGGGGTGCCCTGGGGCTACTCCTCCTGGGGTGTGACCAAAGGCTCCTCCTCCTGGGGGGATGTACCCTGAGGTTCCTCCTGGGGGGATGTATACCCTGAGGCTCCTCCTCCTGGGGGTGTGTGCCCTGAGGCTCCTCCTCCTGGGGATGTACCCTGAGGCTCCTCCTAGGGGTGTGCCCTGAGGCTCCTCTTCTGGGGTATGGCCTGAGGCTTCTTCTCTTGGGTGTGGCCTGAGACACCTCCTCAGGGGTATATGGTTAGGCAATAAATTTATTGACAGATATGTTTATTATGAACTTGTTCGGGATAGTTTTACCTTACTGTATTTTGTTTAAATGGAAATCCTGGTACTTTTTTTTAACTCTTGAAACAGCATTAACTGTTTTATGTTTTGATACTAGCTGGTTTTAGATAAGTTTTCCTTACAAGGTAGCAAAATGAAGAGTAGTTTCTATTTTCATTTGTTTTATTTATTTATTTTTATTTATTTATTTATTTAATATGTACACATTGTTCAGCCTCCATGTATGCCTGCAGGCCAGAAGAGGGCACCA